>ML802035.1:60853-101213 GCA_009831015.1 Picea engelmannii
TTCCCCTCCACTTTGAAAGGAGCAGCTCTTCGTTGGTTTATGGGATTAGGGGGAGGAACTATAAACTCATGGGATGAGGTGAAACATGCCTTCTTGACAAAATATCATGATTATTGTAGAACCAGAGACTTAAAATATGAAATCTTTCAAATGACTCCAAAATAAAATGAATAATTAGAAGAATATGTCGAGAGATTTCAATATAATTTACAAAGATCACCCTATGGCACGTTACCAAGTGAAGTACTTACGGAAACTCTAATTAAAGGTATGAAATATGAATGGGTAGAAACATTGAATTTAATGGGGAAGGGTGAAATTTATCAAGAAACTTATGATGACATCATCCTATTGTGCATTAGGTGCTCAAGAGGAAGTTCAAAAACCAAATCAAGGATGCATATCCCCCTCACCAGAAATAACAATATTACCAGTGGGGGTGTTACGTGCGCTGAAGTTGGTAATCTCTTAGAAAACTTTAAAAAATATATTCTAAGCACTCTGATTACACAATTGGATGTACTATGATGTAGGAGCATCCCTCACGACAAGTAAAACCAACGTGGAAGCAGAAGACAGCTGGAAGATGTCCAACGCAAGTTTTTGAATTTTAAAATTTTCCCTTGAAGTTGACACGCTGAATATAAATGAGATCATTTAATTTAGGTGCCTTGGTAAGAATGTAATCATACCTCAATCCATACGCTCTCGTCATAGATAGACAGAGGCATTTATAGTAGTAGTTGCAGGTAGATAGAATTGAATTCTTAGATTAGACAGTTTTTAGAGTGGAGGAGGGAAAACAGGTATAGACACCCTCATTTGTATCATTGTAACATGAGGTAATAGGAGTTAGAAGAATATAGAGAATAGGAGAATAGCATAGAGCTGTAGAAGAACACCCATGTATAGATCTTGAATTAATATAAGAAGTTGATTCAGATTCACGGTTGTTGTGTTACTCTCTGTGTATGTGTGTTGAATGCTCTAATGTTTCTTCCTATTAGGAATTGTTGTTATGCTGTGTGTATGATTTCATGTGTTAAGATAGAAGTCTGAAAGGAGGTGAAGTGAGTTACGATTGTTTCTCTATCTGAGCCAGGAGATCTCTGCAAGGTGTGCAGCTGAATTCATCCGCAAGGAGTGCGTTGATGAAGGCCAGTAGTTAAAATCTTGTTGTCAAATCTCTCAGAAGTGGAAGTGTGTTGTTAAAGCCGTGCAAGGAGTGCATAGGCTAATAAAAGTCTCAGTCATAATATGAGCAAAGGAGATCTAAGACTGTTTCTGCAGGAAGTGCGCAGAGTCGGAAGGATTCAACACTTGGGAAGTTGTTGAGTGTTGAGCGCAAGGAGTGCGCGCAAGTTCCTCTGAAGAGTCAGAGTGGGAAAGCTCAAGAGGTATAGCACCTTCGTAATATCATTATTGAAGACTGCATAGGATTTTTCCGTGCCAAGAAGTCCTTAAGAAGAGAAGAGAAGAATCGACGGTCGGGATTCTTAGAGGAGATTGACAAAATCTCGTCAGCCGTTAGATCTCGAGAAGTTGCACTGGGGTTAAGCCCGAAAGAGTAGAGGAAGAACCCGGAAGAGACATCGGGATATTGGCGTCATCGGGTATTCACAGGGTAAGAATCAGAGACCTTGAAAGTCCTGAAATCCCAAGAAAGGATCATAGCCGTAGATCCTAGACGGGACACGTGTCAGTAATCCGGAGTGAGTCGGGGTTCGACATTTCGGGGTTTTCGAAGACATAGAACTCTCGCATGTTGGAATCGTGATCCGCGATTTCCCTATGGGAGTTTTGAACCGTCCATTTGTGAGGACGCGTGGCCGAAGGATCTGCACGAGTCAGAGTTCGACATTTCTGGGTTTCCGCATACAACGGAACTGTTGCAATAGAAATCACGATTTTGCGATACATGATAGAGCGACGAGGAAGTGGTGACATGGAGGAGAGGTTTCACACATGCGTCGAGGATCGACATTTCGGGATTCTCGGTGACGAGAAACTCACGACAGGAGAAGTCGCGAAATCCTGAAACGTGACGATCCCACAGGCATAACATTTCAGTGGAGGACAGGTGTTACCCGTATCGAGTGTCAAGATTTGGAAGGGTCTGTGAACAAGTGTTATGGGAATCACGATATCCCGAAACACGATTTCCCGATCACCACAGGAGTGTGGGCCATAGGGTCCAGAGTAAGGTACAAGTGTCGAAAGTTCAAGCCTTACCGTGATTCAACACCAGGTGGCATCAGAAATCGGAGAATTGGAAAACCTAAGGGTGTGAATTCTATGCATTTCAATTCCGCAAACTTTGAAATTCCAATAGGGGAAAGGACATGGTCCTGTGGACTAGCAGGTCATATGCATAAAGAGTTATCCGAAGGGAGCTAAGGGGTGCAGATAGTGCCATCGTAAATCAGGAATCGGGGATCCGTGAGGCGAGTGATTCATGACCTCGCAAGTGTCAATTTCCCGATGGGGAAATTCCCAATAAGAGAAAGGGAACCATGAGAGGATACTCATCGGGTTTCGGGGAGTTGTGAGACCCGATCCTGTGAGTTCAGGACTCACGATCTTGCGAGGTCCAATTTCTCAATAGGGTAAAGGGAGATCATAAGGTGAGTCCTGTGGGTGTTGGAAAGTCCCAATAAGGGATTTCAAGAGTATTTCAGCTCTTCGGGCCAAAGGAAGAGAAGGTCCTGGTGGGAGAGGACGTGCCTTGGGTGGCGCGTTTGTGTCAAGTGGTATCAGAGCCTAGAAAATATTCTTTTCTTTCTATAGCAGAGGACAAGGAGAATTCTCCATGCCGCCAAGGAGAAGAGGTAGACAATCACCCAATCCAGAGGAGGAAAGGGAAATGTCTAGAGAAAGGGAAATGTCCAGAGAAAGAGGTAGGCAAGAACAAAATCCAGACATGGAGAGAGAAATACGAAATCTTCGTGCCAGAATGGAGGACATGGAGACATCACAGAGGCGCAAAAATGATGTAGGAGATGCCAGTGAATCCGAAGATGAAGAGGATGTTGTACGCGAAGGAGAAGAAATCCCAGCAGAAGATGCAACCAATGATCATTTAATTAAGGCTATTGCTCGGATGAGTTCGAAAACAAAGATGGACATTCCATCTTATGAAGGGAGTCTGGATGTAGAAGAACTGCTAGACTGGATTAGAGCTCTTGACACTTATTTTGATTATGAGGATATCGAAGATGATAAGAAGGTCAGACATTCCATCACAAGATTAAAAGGACATGCAGCCTTGTGGTGGGATGAACTGCAAGCTGACAGGCGTTGCCAAGGCAAGCAGAAGATTAAGAGCTGGGACATGATGATTGCAAAGATGAAGGCAAAATTCATTCCCAGGGACTATCAAATTTCTCTGTTCAGGAGGATGCAGAACCTGAGACAGAAGTTGATGACAATGAAAGAGCATACTGAGGAATTCTACAGGTTGAATATCAGAGCAGGTCATCGCGAAAGCAATGACGAAAAGGTGGCCAGGTATATGAATGGCCTGAGGTATGAAATTCAGGATGAACTAAATTCGGTGACCATCCGAACTGTGGAGGATGCATACCAATTGGCTCTGAAAGATGAGGAGAAGCTGAGCCGAAAACAAAGTCAGAGAGGTAGAGGCAGAAGTCATCCCAAAGGAAAATCGGTTGCCCAAGATAAATACCAGAAACCAAAGGATGACTAGAAGAAACCTCAGACTCAGACAAAGAGAGGTGGAAGTTCACAGAGAGGGCGATATCATGAGCAAAGAGAACAACATACTGAGAAGAAAGGAGGATATGCTGATAATAATAGGTTTCCTTGTACCAGAGGTATAGGAAGAGGAAGAGGTGGAGTAATCACATGCTTCACATGTGGAAATAATGGGCACAAGTCAGTTGACTATCCAGATAGGAAGAAGGATGGAGGAGAAGCTCAAATCGCTGAGGCACAGAGGCGAGATGTTGAGGCAGAGTACGCTGAAGGCAGAATATCGTTGGTGATGCGAAAAGTCCTTTGGATGCCGGAGAAGGAGATGGAGAATCCATCACAGAGGAACAGTCTTTTTAGGACTACTTGTAATACCAAGGATTGGGCATGCAAGGTCATCGTGGACAGTGGAAGCACCAATAATCTCGTTTCAACCGAGATGGTAGAAAAGTTGGAGCTAGAGACAACTGATCACCCGAATCCATACAAAGTTTCATGGATACAGAAGGGACATCAAGTAAATGTCACTAAACAGTGCTTAGTTGACATTAAGATAGGAGGATATAATGATAAAATACTCTGTGATGTTATTCCTATGGATGTATGTCATTTATTTCTAGGCATACCATGGCAATATGACAGGAACATAACTCATGATGGGAAGATGAATACGTATACCTTGGAGAAGAATGGAAGAAAACATATGCTACTTCCAATTAAAGATAAGGAAGTAAAACCAAAACCGAGAAATATTGTACTTCTCATGAGTGGGAAGGAACTTCTTACGGAAGTAAAGAAGAAGGAAGATCCACAATTCTTTTTGGTCAGGAAACCAAAAATCGTTTTGACTAGCACAAGAGTGGATGATTTGTCGGAAGAAATTCAGGAACTACTGGAAGAGTTCACTGACATTGTGGTAGACGAATTACCTCATTCGTTGCCACCGATGAGGAGTGTGAGTCATCATATAGACCTCATACCAAGAGCTAGTTTTCCAAACAAAGTTGCGTACAGGTTGACGTCACAGGAGAACGAAGAGGTTAAAAGGCAGGTACAGGAATTGTTGGATAAAGGATTGATCAAGGAAAGTTTAAGTATGTGTGTCGTTCCAATGGTATTAAGTCCAAAGAAATATGGAGGTTGGAGGATGTGAACTGATTCAAGGGCAATAAACAAGATAACTATCATGTATAGATTCCCATTTCCAAGGATGGATGATCTGATGGATTGCTTAAGTAGAGAAAACTTTTTTTCAAAGATATATTTGAAGAGTGGATATCATTAGATTCGTATGAGAGAAGGTGATGAATGGAAAACAACATTCAAGACAAATGAAGCTTTGTATGAATGGATTATCATGTCATTTGGCTTGATGAATGCACCAAGTACCTTTATGAGGTTGATGAATGAAGTCCTGAAGGAGTTCATCGGAAAATTTATCATCGTGTATCTGGATGACATATTGGTTTTCAACAAAACAAAGGCTGAACATCTGAGACATTTGGCTATTGTGATGAAGAGATTACAGCAAGAGAATTTGTTGATAAATATGAAGAAGTCATCATTCATGAAGACATAACTCATTTATTTGGGGTTAGTTATTTCTGCAAATGAATTGAAGATGGATCCAAGTAAGGTGGAGGTAATCAAAAATTGGCCATCACCGAGAAATATTTTCGAGGTGAGAAGTTTTCATGGACTGGCTAGTTTCTACCGAAAATTCATCAGGAATTTCAGTGCAATTAGCGCAGCAATGATGGATACTGTCAAGAAAAGACACAAATATTTTCATTGGACTGAAGAGGCAGAGAACAGCTTCAATCTGTTGAAGCAAAAGATCACGGAGCAGCCGGTTTTGGTGATGCCAGATTTTCAAAGGACATTTCAGGTGAAATGTGATGCAAGAGGGTTTGCAATTGGAGCAGTATTGAGCCAGGAAGATAGGCTGATTGCATATTTCAGCGAGAAGCTGAATGAGGCAAAAGAGAAATATTCCACATATGATAAGGAATTCTATGCCATCATACATGCATTGAAAAAGTGGAGGCACTATTTGATTCCGAAAGAATTTGTTTTATACAGTGATAACCATGCATTACAGTTTGTGACTCAACAAGAAAAGTTGAATCAGAGGCATGCTAAGTGGGTTGAATACATACAAAATTTCACTTTTGTAATAAAGCATATTTCTGGTACTGCTAACAAAGTGGTTTATGCTTTGAGCAGGAAGTGTTTGTTGTTGCAGGAGTTCAAGATAAGGACATTAGGCTTTGATGACATGAAGGACATGTATGTAGATGATTCAGACTTTAAGGAAGCTTATGAAGTAGCTGAGACTCCAGTTCTCAGAGACAGAAGCCAGTGGATAGAGTATGTGATCCAGGATGGATTGCTATTCAAAGGCAATCAACTGTGTATTCCAAATTGCTCCATGAGGGAGAACTTGTTGAAGGAGAAGCACAGTGGAGGACTGGCTAGACATTTTGGCTAGTATAAGACCTTTGCAAAGTTGAACGAGTCATACTTTTGGCCAGGGATGCAGTCAGAAGTCAAGAAGTTCGTGGACAGATGCAGGATTTGCCAACATTCAAAAGGAAGGAAGCAGAATGCGGATTTTTATCAACCATTGCCCATACCTGAGAGGCTGTGGGATGAAATTAGTATGGATTTTGTATTGGGATTGTCGAGGACACAAAGAGGTGTTGATTCAATCTTTGTGGTAGTTGATAGGTTTTCTAAAATGGCACATTTTATCCCATGCCAGAAGACCAGCGATGCGACCCACATCGCAAATTTGTTTTTCAAAGAGATTGTGTGACTACATGGATTGTCAAAAAGAATAGTCTCGGACAGGGACACAAAATTCATAGGGCATTTCTGGAGAACATTGTGGAAGAATCTAGGAACTAATTTGATGTTTAGTTCTTCTTATCATCCTTAGACGGATGGACAAACAGAAGTAGTCAACAAAAGTTTGGGAGATTTGTTGAGGAGCTTAGTGACATAGCACCATAGCAGCTGGGACAATGTGTTGCCACAGGCAGAGTTTGCTTACAATGACTCAGTAAATTGGAGCACAGGGAAAAGTCCATTTCAGATTGTATATGGAATGCAGCCAAGAGGAGTTTCTGAACTGAGGGATTCAGAATAGGATGATACTAGCAGTGCTAGCGCTGGAGAATTCACTGAAGCAATGAAGGAACTTCACAGCCAGGTCAAGGAGCGACTGTTGAAGTCAAGTCAGGAGTACAAGCGAAGAGAAAATCAGCATCGGAGACAAATTCAGTTTGAAGTTGGTGATCTAGTTCTGGCACATTTGAGGAAAGAAAGGTTCCCGAGAGGAACATATAACAAGATGAAGATGAAGAAAATTGGGCCACGCAAGGTATTGAAGAAAATGGGACAGAATGCTTATGAAATTGAGTTACCAAATGGCATTGGAATATCTCCGATATTTAATGTTTCAGATCTATATCCATATAAAACTGATGAAGCAGGAGAAGAAGGTGATGATCAACCAGAGGTCCAGTGGAAAAAGAAGATGCCAGTTGCAGAGAAGACACAGATGGAGCAGATAGTGAACAAACAAGTGGGTAAGAAAACCAGGAGGAAAGCATATTTTGAATATTTGGTTAAGTGGAAGGGTCATCCAGTTGAAGATGCCAGCTGGGAGACTGAAGCAGAGATTCAAAAGCATGGACATACTGTGCAGGAGCTCATGGATAGGAGCCCATGCAAATTTACAAGCGAGGGAATATGATGCAGGAGCATCCCTCATGACAAGTAAAACCAACGTGAAAGCAGAAGACAGCTGGAAGATGTCCAGCGCAAGTTTTTGAATTTTAAAATTTTCCCTTGAAGTTGACGCGTTGAATATAAATGAGATCATTTAATTTAGGTGCCTTGGTAAGAATGTAATCAGACCTCGAGCCATACGCTCTCGCCTGAGATAGACAGAGGCATTTATAGTAGTAGTTGCAGGTAGATAGAATTGAATTCTTAGATTAGACAGTTTTTAGAGTGTAGGAGGGAAAACGGGTATAGACACCCTCATTTGTATCATTGTAACATGAGGTAACAAGAGTTAGAAGAATCTAGAGCATAGGAGAATAGCAGAGAGCTGTAGAAGAACACCCATGTATAGATCTTGAATTAATAGAAGAAGTTGATTCTGATTCATGGTTGTTGTGTTACTCTCTGTGTATGTGTGTTGAATGCTCTAATGTCTCTTCATGTTAGGCATTGTTATTATGCTTTGCGTATGATTTCATGTGTTAAGATAGAAGTCTGAGAGGAGGGGAAGTGAGTTACGATTGTTTCTCTATCTGAGCCAGGAGATCTCTGCAAGGTGTGCAACTAAATTCATCCGCAAGGAGTGCGTTGATGAAGGCCAGTAGTTAAACTCTTGTTCTCAAAGCTATCAGAAGTGGAAGTGTGTTGTTAAAGCCGTGCAAGGAGTGTGTAGGCTAAGCAAAGTCTCAGTCGTAAATATGAGCAAAGGAGATCTAAGACTGTTGCTACAGGAAGTGCGCAGAGTCGGAAGGATTCAACACTTGGGAAGTTGTTGAGTGTTGAGCTCAAGGAGTGTGCGCAAGTTCCTCTGAAGAGTCAGAGTGGGAAATATCACGAGGTATAGCAGCTTCGTAATATCATTATCGAAGACTGCATAGGAGGTTTCTGTGCCAAGAAGTCCTTAAGAAGGGAAGAGAGGAATCGACGGTTAGGATTCTTAGAGGAGATTGACGAAATCCCGTCAGCTGTTAGATCTCAAGAAGTTGCACCGGGGTTAAGCCCGAAAGAGAAGAGGCAGAACCTGGAAGAGACATAGGGATATTGGCGTCATAGGGTATTCACAAGGTAAGAATCGGAGACCTTGAAAGTCCTGAAATACAGAGAAAGGATCATAGCCGTAGATCCCAGACGGGACACGTGTCAACAATCCATAGTGAGTCGGGGTTCGACATTTCGGGGTTTTTGAAGACATAGAACTCTCACATGTTGGAATCGTGATCCACGATTTCCCGATGGGAGTTTTGAACCATCCATTTGCGAGGATGCGTGGCTGGAGGATCTGCACGAGTCGGAGTTTGGCATTTCGGGGTTTCCGCATACAACGAAACTGTTGCAATAGAAATCGCGATTTCGTGATACCCGATAGAGAGACAAGGAAGTGGTGACATGGAGGAGAGGTTTCACACGTGCATCAGGGATCGAAATTTCAATATTCTCAGTGACGAGAAACTCACAACAGAAGAATTCGCGAAATCCCAAAATGCAACAGTCCCACAAGCATAGCATTTCAGTGGAAGACAGGTGTCACCTATATCGGGTTTCGGGATTTGGAAGGGTCTGTGAACAAGTGTTATGGGAATCACGATATCCCGAAATGCAATTTCCCTATCACCATAGGAGTGTGGGCCATAGGGGCCAAAGTAAGGGGCAAGTGTCGGAAGGTCAAGCCTTACCATGAGTCAACGCTAGGTGGCATCGGAAATCGGAGAATCGAAAAACCCAAGGGTTTGAATTCTACGCATTTCAATTCTGCGAACTCCAAAATTCCGATAGGGGAAAGGACGTGGTCCTGTGGACTATCAGGTCATATGCATAAAGAGTTAGATGGAGGGAGCTAAGGGGTGCAGAGAGTGCCATCGCAAATTAGGAATCGAGGATCCCTGAGGCGAGTGATTCACGACCTCGCAAGTGTCGATTTCCCGATGGGGAAATTCTCGATAAGAGCAAGGGAACCGTGAGAGGATACTCATCGGGTTTCGGGGAGTTGTGAGACCCGATCCTGTGAGTTCAGGACTCGCGATCTTGCGAAGTCCGATTTCCTGATAGGGTAAAGGGAGATCATAAGGTGAGTCCTGTGGGTGTTGGAAAGTCCTGATAAGGGATTTGAAGAGTATTTCAGCTCTTCAGGCCAAAGGAAGAGAAGGTCTTGGTGAGAGAGGACGTGCCCTGGGTGGCACATTTGCGTCATACTACAGGCCAAACAGAAAAAAACAGAAGCAGAACAAACGTTGGCCATATTTTTCCACAGGTGAAAAAGAAAACATGGTCCAAGGGATTTCCCTTTGGACATGGTCCGAGTTTGGGCTATCTATGGCAAGGATCATGACACAGAATAATGCCCATCACTTCCTGGACTGAAAGTTGTCTTTAGAGAAGAAGAAGAAGAAACAAAGCCATTATATGTAATGGCTCAGCATCGTCAATGGAAGAATTGACCTCCAAATACAATGCATGACCCTTCCTCTTTCTTCTATGGACAGTATAATCAGTAGCAAGCTCCTGGTAGCACATGGCAAGGTCAACCATTTACTAATCATAATTGGCAGCCCCAACAATACCCACCTACAAATCCCACTTGGAAAAACCAACCCGCTACAACTCTTGCCTGGCAGAATCAACCAACTGCAATTTCCACTTGGCCTAACTCACAATATCCCACCTCATCCTCGCAAAACTCAAATAACAACATATACCCTTCACAGTGGCCCAACATGACTACCCAAAACCCAAATTGGAATTAGAATTGGTAGCAACCCATGGGGATAAACAACCAACCCATGGGGATGGCCTCTCAAACTTAGCCTGCGTTACAAGGACCAATCCAATTGCCCCAAAACCCGCAATCCCAATTAAACCCTCAACTACCAGCCTATCCTCACCCAAATCCAAATAACAGAATAGCTCATCTTGTCCAGATTATGGAGAATGGGGAAGGAGAGACCAACTCGGTAGGGTGCAGCGAACTACAGTTGAGATCGGGGCAAAAAATCTCTCCTGAAGAAAATAACGTCTTTCAAGAGCAGGAGAATGAAAAACAACCAACAATAACACCTTCAACTATGGTAATAACAGAAGAAATCGAGTAGGGGGAAAACACAGTTGAATCACAAGATCTTGATAAGGATGCAACTCCCTCCCCTATGTTCCCTGAAATATTGATGATAGCAAAATCGATCGTATATCCCAACTTCGACATTGTATGGGAACTCAAGAATTTATATATTAAGATTCCACTCTTGCAAGCTCTTCAGGACATCCCAATATACTCAAAAATGATTAAGGAGCTATGTGGGAGAAATCCCATCAGAAAAATTAAAAATCCATCATCAATAGTCTGTGTGGTAGGAGCCTTTTCTGATCTAATTTTAGGTACACAAGAAGTGGTCAAATATGCATATCCGGAGAATCCCATAGTGACAGTTCAGATCCAGGGTTGTTCTTTTCCCAATACACTAGTTGATTTGGGAGAAACCATCAACATCCTGACTATGGAAACCTGCAATACCTTGGGTTTTGACTCCTTTGAACCCACCACAATAATGATGTAGTTGGCAGATCGATTGGTAGTTTGACTAGTTGGCACATTACATGATATAGTCATCTTCGTCAACTCTTGGGAATACCCAACGAACTTCCTCATTATCAACCCAAGAAGTGGACTTGAAGGGCATCCATTGATACTAGGTAGACCATGGATTTCAACAGCCAATGCATACATAGGATGTCGAGCAGGTAATATGAAAATCACTAGAGGGGGTATCACAAAGAATCTCATTTTATATCCTCTTGCCAAGCCAACTCCAACTTTTGTATATCCACAATTTCCACCACCGCAATACCTATAGAAGGATTTGCGAGCCCCTCTTACGCGGGAAGAAACCCTCAGAATTAAAAACCAGCTAGAGGATGACATAATCAGTGGGTTTATCAATAGTCCATCCACCATGAGCAACTTGACCTGCCAGATGCTCCAAGTTTTTCTAGACTGTGAAGCATAGGGAGACTTGTTGGAAGATTTAATGGAACAACAAATTCCAACTACAAATTTTCATAACAACAAACCCATCGAGATTGCATGAGGGAGGTCTCTAAACATCAATGCCAATTTAGATGAATAACAACAACAAAATCTAATTCAAGTCCTCTCCAAATACCAGCAATATTTTACATGGGAATATTCTGATATGAAAGGTATTGATCCACAACTATGCACACATCACATTTATGTTGAAAAAGATGCCCAACCTATCTAACAGCCATAAAGAAGATTGAATCCTCACCTTAGGGATATCGTTAAAGAAGAATTACAAAAGATGTTGGATGTAGATTTTATATATCCCATCTCAGATAGTTGGTGGGTTTCCCCATTAGTGATCGTCCCAAAGAAAAATGGGAAATGGAGAATCTATGTTGACTACAAGGAACTTAACAAAGCCACTCAAAAAGACCACTTCCCTTTTCCTTTCATTGATCAGGTCCTAGATACTTTGGAAGGAAATAAATTATTTTCTTTCCTAGACGGTTTTAGTGGGTACAATCAGATTCAGATTGCTCCAGAAGATCAAGATAAAACTACATTCACATGCCCCTGGGGCACTTTTGCATACAGAGTATTACCCTTTGGACTTTGCAACACTCCAACCACTTTTCAAAGGGCCATTCCGAGCACATTCAGCGATATGATCAGTGAAGGACTTGAAGTCTGTATGGATGATTTCACTCCTTATGGAAACGACTTCGATCAAGCACTGAATAATCTGGAGAAAGTACTAGAACGGTGCATTGCGACCAGGTCATGTTTAAGCCACGAAAAATGTCACATGATGATGAAAGAAGGTGTGGTACTAGGGCATTATATCTCTACAGATGGAATTAGAGTAGATCCAACAAAAATAGAGGTAATCCTTAATCAACCTACACCACACACACAAACTGAGGTACGTAGTTTCCTTCGCACTTTAGGATACTATTGTAGATTTATGGAAAAATTTGTAAGAACCACTGCACCTTTACATGCTTTGACTGGTAATGTAGAGTTTCAGTGGTATGAAAAGTGTGATGTGGAATTTATAGGACTCAATAAGTTGATCTCGACAACACCGGTGTTGAGGGGGTCGAATTGGAGAATACCATTTCACATCTCCACCAATGCATCAGATATTTCCATAGACGTTGTCCTCGGACAGGAAGAGGACAAGAAACCCTACACCATTTATTTTATTAGCAAGAACATTACTCCAGCTGAACTTAATTATACAGTAAAAAAGAAGGAGTTTTTAGTTGTTATAGATGCCATGAATAAATTTTGTCATTATATAATAGGCTATCTGGTCATTCTATATACTGATCATTATGTTATCAGATATCTAGCTAATAAACCGATTACTAATGGACGGGTCACTCGATGGTTTTTACTATTGCAGGAATTTGATATCACCATCAAAGATCGACCTGTGAGAGAAAATCTTGTCATAGACTTCCTATCCTGCATACCCAAAACATAAGACTCCTTAAGAGTCGAAGATCAATTTCTAGACAAGCATCTATTTTTCATTACTACAAAGCCACCTTGGTACGCTGATGTGGAAAATTACCTGGAAGTGGGAAGATTACCGACACATATTTCATCAAAGGAAATAAAATTGATCATCCAATGTAGCGCACGATTCGCCTAGATCAATGGATATCTTTTCCATACAGGAGCTGATCTCTAGATCCACAGATGCGTACGAGATGGCGAAATCTACAACATACTAAAGGCTGGACATCATGAGCCTTGTGGTGGGCATTTTGCAGATCGTAGGACTGGACACAAAATTTTTCAGATAGGCTATTATTGGCCCTCAATAATTAGATACGCGAAGAAATATGTCCAGACCTGCGAGAGTTGTCAATGGATGGGAAAACCAAGTCAGGCTGATGAAATTCCTTTGAAAGAACAAGTGGTTGCAGAACCATTTGAGAGATGGGAACTAGACTTCGTTGGCCCCTTCAATCCAAATTCAAATCAGAAGGCCTATATTCTAGTTGAAATGGACTACATGACTAAATGGGTAAAGGCAGAAGCCTTACCAAATGCAACAGAAGAACTAGTCATCAAATTTATTTTCAAATTATTCATACGCTATGGACTACCAAGAGAGGTAATTATTGATGGGGGGTCACAATTTGCAGTGCATAGAATCACTACCACCCTGGATAATTAACATATTAAACACATAACTACTTCTCTGTACCATCCACAAGAAAATGGGCAAGTGAAAAGCACCAATAAAGTCCTGGAGGAAATCCTGACAAAGACTGTCTGAACAAACAGACAGAATTGGGCTTTTGAAGTCCCAAATGCCTTATGGGATTACCGCACAACATGGCATAATACCACTGGTTACTCTCCTTATCATTTAGTCTATGGAAAAGAACCCATATTCCCAATCGAGTTTGAAATCAAGACTCTAAGGATGGCCTAGGAAATCAAAATGGATCTTACAAAAGCACATAAATAGCACCTTCAACAACTCAACAAATTGGATGAAGAACACATGTCTATCGTAGAGCGCACAACCATTATTCAGCAACAAAGAACGGCCTGGTACAAGAAGCATATCAAGAAAAAATCATTTAAAAAAGGTGATTGGGCGCTCCTCTATGATTCCATATTTTAGGATTTTCCGGGAAAATTATAGACACGGTGGCTAGGACCATATGAAATCAATGAAGTCCATGATAATGGCATAGTCACGTTAAGCACCGTCGAGAGGTTCAGATCTCCATTTTGGGTCAATGGACACCGACTACGACTCTATCATCAGCCGCCCTCAAAAGAATCTTTCTACCAAGAGGTAAGTAAGGACCCTACTGTTCAAATTTTGGCTGGTTGGGAAGGTAATCAAGCCACCCCAACTCCATAAATGTTGAATTATGTTGACACTATACATACTATATATAATTTTGTTTTCTATAGATTTTATTTAGTTTTTTTATTATTATTTTGACAGTCATTCGAGAAAGTTAGAACTAGGGAGGATAAATGTAATGAACTCAATTAGCACTCTTTTCTGTTCCAAACTCCCGCTTCATCTCATCACCCAAACCTTGTCTTTAGCAGAGAAATGAAAGTGTCATGATTCAGTAGCAGCAATTGGGCAACTATAATGAAATTCATAACATCAAAAAATCATCCACTACTTAATTTTGAAACAAATCAACTCATAAATGAATTTAGTTGATGACTAATCAACCTAAGATTCAAGAAAAACAAATTTCCAGGTTTCTAAAAAATTACCTTTTTAGATGGTTAAAAACCTAACAATTGTTGTTCCTTTTGCATGCTTGTTGTTCCTTTAAACAGAACAATTGTTGTTCCTTTTGCGTGTCCACTATTCCTTTGAACAGAACAATTTCTGTTCCTTTTTGCGCACTTGTTGTTCCTTTGAATGGAGCAATTTTCATTCCTTTTTGCGCGCTTGATGTTCCTTTGAACGGAATAATTGTTGTTCCTTTTGTGCGTCCACTGTTCCTTTGAATGGAACAATTTGCGTTCCTTTTTTGCGCCCGCTATTCCTTTTGTACACATGTTGTTCATTTTGTTGTTCCTTCCCTACATTGCTGATAAAATGCTAAACCATTCCTTTGGGGTACAAATTTCACCAAATAATTTTCACCAACATTATTTCTAATGATCTATCATTATTTTGTGGACTATCTCACATACCTTATAAATTGTTTTTTTGGATCACTCTCTTCGAAATATCTTAAACCTTGTTTATAACCTATAACCACCATAATTCATTTCTTTTCCCTTATACATACAAATACACTTAAATGATATCTCACCTTTATAATTAATAAGGAGTCTACGACACACTTTTACTTGGCATCCTTACACTTCTTTACACCATCCCTTACTCTTAAGGAGTAGATGAGCCTCCCTTCATACACTTAAAAAAAATAAAAAAAAATAAATCAATAAAATTTCTTTATTTTCCCACAAAGAATAGGGGGTCTCATCACGAGCCAACCTCCCATGATCATTGGATACTAACCTAAGTGACATTCCCACTATGGCTACCACACCAGGGTAATGGCCTTTGACATTTTCTTTTGTCAAAGCATAAGAGGTCTCATCACGATCTGACTTGTTCACTTAAGTTACACTCTAGTAAGTGGAATTATCATCATCTAGATAGCAAACCATGATAATGGTCTTTTTTTTTGGAAAAACTTAAATAAATTTAAAAAATAAAAAATAATAAAATAAAATAAAAATTTTCAAAAAGAATAGTGGGTCTCATCACGAGCCAACCTACCATGATCATAGGATAATAACCTAAGTGACATTCCCACTATGGATGCCGCACCAGGGCAATGGCCTTTGACATTTTCTAGTCAAAGGATAAGGGGTCTCATCATGAGCTGGCTTGTTCACCTAAGTTACAATCTAGTGAGTGGCATTATCACCATCTGGCTACCAAACTAGGATAATGGTCTTTTTGGAAAAGATGATTCAAATAATTATCAAGGATACAGGCTCATCTAAGGGTTAAAAGGAAACCTTGTCGAGGCTATGGACGCATGCTGGCAACAGTGGCTCTACCTGTGGTATGGAAGTTTACCTTAAACGCCAAGTTTCTGCGTGTCTCTAGATTTCCTTCACTCAATAATGAGGCTATCATTTCAGTTGTATTCAATAAAATGCAAAAGTAACAACATTATGATATGTGGGATATTATTTAACTGAACAGATTTAATTTATTCGGTGTATGTATCCTTAAAGCATTCTTTTGATTATAGGTATATTTCAATTCCACAAAAGAGGATTAACGTTTAATGATTACCGTTAAAATATGTTTGAAAATAAATCATTGATCCCCATTGGTGGTGGTAGTACAATCATTACTTCTCACCATCAATACCTACACTCATTACTTTCCCCTACGTTGACGGTCGAGGTCGACCTTTATATTAATGAGGGGAGTGGATGCTCATCACACTTCTCAATAAAGATAATAGTGATTGTAATAAATACCCACACTTGTAAACACTTGCTGTCTCTGTTATTTCCTATTTTCAGTAATTTTTCCTTCGAGCTGGTCTAACCAAGTCTGCTACCAGGAATGATAGCCGTCCACATTTTCTCACAAAATGGTGGCAGAGGTGTGCGCAGGGAGATAACTTTACTACAGGTTACAGATCAAGAAAGAGACATCCTGCACCGGCTGGGGTGGACGGAGTACTTCGACCGTCTGCAAGGATATGACACAAATGTCACGCTTTAATTCTTTCAGAATCTGCAGGGAGAAAACTCTATGGTGAAAGGCATACAATTCTTAGTCACCCTGGAAATCTTAGCAGAGGTCACAGGCCTCCCTAACACGAGCATTCAGTGGACATGAAGATACACAACACTGAAGGAAGATGTGGAAACTTTCACAGATCCCAAAGAAGAATTGGATAAGAAGGGAAAGGTACTTAATCCTAGTACCCTCAGAGAACCATGGAAGGAATTTCCAGGGATAACTCAGCGGTACATCACCTGTGATGGACAATATGAAGTAATTCGACCTCGCCACCTCAAATTGCTAACAACCTTAAAACAATGGTTAGTACTTAATCTACCTTTCTTTTTGAATGCCATATTACATGAGGTTTCCTTAAGAACAAAAAAATCCAAGGACCTTGTTACTGTTATCAGTCACAATAGATTAGTTAAAATGATAAAAAATAAATCATTGATTCAAACTCAATTGACTTGGGATAACCTGATTAAGTCCAATAAACCTCCACAACTAGAGAAATCTAAATTATGCCATGAAGAACCACCACAGGAAATTGAGGATAGACAGGTATAGGAGACTACTACCCAAAGAGAAATCCCATCTCCTCAAACCGAAGCGGAGGAAGACCTTGCCCAAATCACAGAGGCCCAGACCTCACAAACACAGGAATTAACTAAAAAGAGGAAGAGAGAAACAACTGCCCCTAAAACCATCATTCAGACAAGGAGAAGAAAAAGACAAATTCAGGAAACAACTGAAGCAATTCGGGGTACAACAAAATAGCCTAAAGAACTTCAGAATTCTACAGAACAGTCTCCACGGGAGGATGTTCAAGAATTTGGGCAAGAAGAACAGACCTCACAAAGGAATGATCAGGAAAATGTCCAACTGCCATTAGAGCATCTAACATAACAATTTTTGAAGACCTATGAGGTAGAAATAGCCTAGATTTTGGGAAGCTTGGGAACCTCAATTGACAGAGGCCAAAATAATCCAGAAAAATGCCTAGAACAAGCCTCCTATTCAAAACCAGCTGAAGATTTTACTGATATTGAAATGTGTTTTCCAGAGAACACAACACAGGAAGAATCTCATTCTGAAACAAGAAGCCCTCTTGGATAGACATAACATTTGGAAGGAACAGAGGAACAACCATCTGCTGTCCAGAATGAAGAAGACCTTGAGGCCTCTCATAAATAAAAATCAGCCAAGATCCATAAGAAAATTAGAAAGTTAAAAAAATAAAACAAACTGTTGAATAAAAAGGCTAAGAAGGTTGAAGTATTAAAGCACAAGGTGGGTAAACTCAAGGAAATTATTAAGGAATTGAGGAAACAGTTAGAACAAGTAGATAAGGCCCGCAAAAGAAAGAAAATCAAAAGGGCTAGAGTGCAAGGAAGAAACCCTCTTCCTAAAGAAGCAGTCAGTACAAATTTTGTAGGGATACAGACAGACCCTGAAGAAATAGTAGTAGAAGAAATAGTAGCTCAGAACGAGGAAGTAATTCCTTTAGAGACACAAGAAAATATGATATCTATAGAAGCAATTGATGTTAAGGTGCAGACAAACACCTCGGTATTAGAGGAAATAGCTCAACTCCTTGAGTAGAATGCTACCATCAGGAGATTGGAGGAAGAATTGATGCAGTCTCAACAAACCCTGGTTCAAAACAGAAATGAATTACTGACTATGGCAGAGCACCAGGCACTCCAGTCCCAGAAACAGAGTGCTATTGTGGATAGAATGGAAGTAGAGCTTACACAGGCCTAGTAAGCATTAACTCAATCCAAGGAAGAGATGGGTGTTATGTAAGAATACCAAGCATCCTAATCTCAAGCATAGGGTGTCACCATTGATAAACTAAAGGCGGAGCTGGGACAAGCCCAACGAGCATTGGCTCAACACTGAGATAAGATGGTCACTAGGGATGAACATCAAAATATTGATAAACAACTGAAGGACATGACAACAACAAAGAGTGATACCTATGTTTCTCTCACCAGAGCTGAAGGGAAGGTAAAAAAGGTGCAAACCCAATTAGAAAAATCTTTGGAGCAAATCAAATAAATCTGTGATGTCTACTCTGATGTTATTAATTGTAGAGCCCCTACCACCAATTACACTTTATTCTTGCTGGAATGATATCTGTTATTGAGAGTGAAGGCCATCAGAGCAGGTAAACCTATTTAATTTTCCATTGTACCTGAGTTTATTTCATGTTTCAGAGAGCAGGATGAAAAGGTACAATACTTTTTGTGTAAGTTTTACTTTCATAATTTCATTCCGGAAGAAGAAAGGAAAGATAACCCTGGCCCATTCATAGGTGACATATAGTTTCAGGCATTTTTTTCATTTACTCAGAACCAAGTTAGATGGGGTAAAGCTCATAAAACCTTCCTAAAGAGGGAAGCTGGGCTAGATCTTTAGGTTGGGGAGAACCTCCAAAGTCCTTTCCAACCATCATGCGACATAAAAGCCTTATGAAAATGGGGGGGGGGTCATAGACTCCTTATCCCCTATCCATCTACAAGTTATATATTCAGGTATAACTTGTTTTATAGATCTTAAGGAAGAAGCTATTGCTGCTTCTAAACTTAGATGGGATGTATCCTCCAATGAAGTAAAGAGTAGGGAACCCTTTGGGTATAGGAATTTCTTTGCAGCTACCTACATAATAGAGAGGTATTCTAGATTTCTCCAAGAGGAAGGGCCTACTTGGATTAGGTGCAGATATAATCCCCCTATCATTTGGTTTGCTCCAGAAAGTTACCAAAACGATTATCAAATTAACAAGAAAAGGGAGGATGCTGCTTTTGGAGAACTCAAAAGAAGCAATGGGTTGAGGAGGCCTGGTGAACCAACCTTTCCACCTTACAAAATTACTGATTTACATGTAAAATATTAGCTTGCATGAGGACATGTAAGAAGGTAATATGGTGGGTATGTTAGGTTATGAAAAAGGTATAAATATCTTCCTTTTTCCCACATTTCATGATATCATCTTGATTGAATTTTCGGTTATTTAGGAGTAAATATAATAGAAAATGGATAATATACTCTTTAGCGTTATTGTTTATGTTAGATTACGTAGATCCTAAAATATGATTGGAATTTTCTGGCTTTATTACGGGATTGGTTAAATATTGTCAAACCCAAGATAGCAAAGGAAATCTTGAAGATGATTGAGTTTCTTATATTGTAACTTTATAATAGTAACACAATCCTAAGGATATCGCGATCCTCATGATAGCTTGATTTACCCAGATTATTGTAATATATAAGGGGTAAATAGATCTTGAAAAAGAGATAGAATAATTGCACCTAAGAACTCAGAACTTAGAATTGCTATGCATTAGCAGTTTTTGTAAAATGTTGTACCAACTATGAAATCAATAAAAGCTTTGAGTAGTTTTACCATTTCTATATACTGAATTTCAAACAGTAGTGCTTCTAAGGACCAAGGGCCTAGTCTAAAGGAGATACTATTCGACCTGTAATTGTATCAGTTCAATTTATGTTTTGTGACTTGATTCTCTTTTACAGTAGTTAAATGAATGCATAAGCGTGTTGATGATTTCATGTCAATTGCAAGATATATATATTTCCTGAAGCATTAGATGATTGCTATTCCAATTCCTATTATTGAGATTTGATGTGTGACAGTTCCTCATAAGTTCACATTTGTTGTTCCTTTCACTTAGTTTACATTTGTTGTTCCTTTTACTTAGTTTACATTTGTTGTTCCTTTTTGTTAGAATATAGTTGTTGTTTCTTTCAATAGAAATATGATTGTTGTCTCTTTTCAATTAGATTACAGTCTCTGTTTCTTTCCATAGATAGAGTAATTCGCCCTTTTCCTTTCCAACAATTTGATTCATAATAATAGTCAATTCTACAAGTCTTTATTCAGATTCAATTATTTCTCTTAAAATGAATTCAATAGAATAATTAGTTCCTTTCCATTGCACATCTTTAGATTTCAATTTCTAGAATCCTTAATGAATGTTTGAGGAACTTGATTGTTGATAAACTCATATTTGCTTTAACTAAACGATTTTAGCCTCTATGAGCTATCTGCATAGACTTTGACGATATTATTTGAGATAAAAGACAAATCCTCGGGTTGATAAATTAATGTTAAACTAAGGTTGTTTTTAGACATCTTTAGACCCCAACAGTTATCTCCCAAATGGAGAAAAAATAGAAAAAGGTACCTCAAGAAAAAAATTTCCACATTGATGAGTAAATAAAATTTCAACTATATAAAATTTTCTAGATTGGTGATCTAGGGTCCCTTTTTCTCCTTTGAAGTTTTCAAAAATTCATGAAGCATGCATGGGAATAGTGGATTTATCCATGTTTGAGTATCCCCACACCAACCCATTTTGAATTTTGATAATATCTAAAATTGGTATCTCGATGCATACTTTTTTAACTCTCTATAAAATTGGTACCTTCATCTAGGCCACAATTACTGAGCATGATTTGGGTTTTTAAAAACCATTACTTTGCATCTTTCATAAAATTTAAGAAGAGCCAACCAGTGGACCTCAAGAGAATTCTTTTATCCTTGATAACTATGGATACACCCCTAAAATTTCATATGATTCTAAGTTTAAATGCTCCCATTATAGCCAAAATAAGCTTTTGGCTCCAAAAAAATTATTTTTTGGTAAATTGTCTTTTTTTGTTGACATGGAAACTTAAGTGACATGGAATGGCACATGGAAGATAATGTCCACCTTTCATCCCCAAATTCATCCATATCATCATCCTCCTCTCCATCCATCGATGATTGACTTATTTCTCTACATCATCAATCAACATTTTCCTTTACATCAGGTATCGACAATTTCCTAGAAAGTCACTTCTTCATAGGATTACGTTGAACCCAAAAAAGTTATAAGTGTTTGGACCAAATACATAGTGAATCTGGGTCATTGATCTCAAAATAAAAATTATCTCGACCATCAATATGTGATTGTTGATTTCCTTGGCATTGGTGACTGACGAAAATCTATGTATCAATGATTGGAGAAAAAACTTTGCATCAACAATCAGTGAAAAAAATTGCATCAGCAATTGGCGATTTCCTTTGCATCAATGATTAGAAAATGTTGGAAACATAATCCATAAGGGTTACGATATTATTGTATTATTCACTTGATACAAAATATGAAAAGACACAAGTGAATATGAATAGTCACTCGAAGTCTAAGATATCTCTTGGAGGACGAATCCAAAGGTCAAGATAATGTATTTATAGATGTATCATATCAATGAGAAATACAATCCATGGTTATTTCAATTTCACATTCTAACAATTGTATAAAAACTCGGTTAGTATTAAAGGCCTAGTTATTCCATGATAGTGTTCCATGAGAGGCCATTGATGAGCCAATGAAGAAGAGATACAATTAAGAAGAAGAAACAATGTTGGAAATGCATGCAATCCAAGGAGAAGACGTCATTGAAGGGGAAACTCACTGATTTTGGATTTCCTACTACTAAAATTTAGATTTCTCCTTCAATATTTATTTGTTTTGAATGATTTCAATTACTTTGGAAATTAGATTCAAATATGAACCAAAGGGTATTTTTTTTTTCCAATATTCATCTCAACTTTAAAGATATTCACCCCACAAGAGCTGAATTGTGTACAATCACGAGGCATGCAAGCATTAAAATGTAGAATATGGCCACTATACAGAGCCAAATTAAGCATATAGTATAGCATTGGAAATATATTTAAAATATCTATCAAATCCCTTTTAACATTGACGGAAAAAAATCGATGTTTAAGGAATAATTATCATTGCAAGTGAAAAACGATTTTTTCTCATAATATAAGTTATTTTGTTAGACAAAAGTTGCAAATGGAATGCCTTAGTGATCACCCAAATGGTTATATATATATATATATATATAAACTTACTGAATAGTGATATTTCTCTCAACAAACAGTCCACAACGATCTATTGATTATTTGCAAGCAACATCGTGCAACTTCGAGGTCATTCTCATTCCAACGATCTACACTAGCCATGCATTCCATTCTTTGCTCATTGGAATAATTTTCTAATTTTATTAGATGTCTTGAGCATTATTTTTATGGATTTTCATATTACTTAACACTCATGCCTGAGTACTGCCAATTTATTTACATCCTTTGAGAGTTAAGAAGCAATTATTTTGAGTGTTTTGTGTGGATTCCCCATAAGCTAAATATTGTAAGGAATTTAGCATGCTAGAAATAGGATTTCAAGTATCTATTTTGAGATTAAGCATGTTGAGTGTATCTTTATTGAAATTGAATTTTCAACTCTCCCTTAAATTTGATTGAAAATCAATTTGTTGGATCTCTCTTTAACATTCATCTCTAGATCATTCTCAACCTTGAATTCTTGCATTTTCAAGAATAATTGTAACTTGCAAATAATATTTTTTCAATTTGAATTACAATGTACACAAGTACATTTTTGGTAGAAGTAAACACCCTTCATTTTTTGAATTTGAATTATACAGTGTGATTGTTAAAGGGTGAAGTTGAAGGAAACCCTTTGAGGTCTAAGTTATGGCTCGAATTGATGAACTATTAGAGATATTGAACACTCTAATACTCTCTTCTGCAAGAAATACATCCACAACTAACATAAAAACTCCCACTGATATTCTAACCTATTTACAAGATTTGAAGGACAAAATCAAATTTCTCTGACTTGAATCAAAACTCCAATAAGAAGAAATACAACAAAAGAATCATCATTCTAAACTAGTCCTTGTTCATAACAATTCTCTTTTTGAATTTATGAATGATTTGGATCATCCAACGCAGGAGAAACTCAGTGAGAGAACTTCATATACAAGTGCAGATGAATCTAAGGTTATGCATAATCAAGATTATTTTTCTCTAACCAAGACGGTCATCAAACCTTGGTGAGAAATCAGAAACAAAAATCACAGAACGTGTATCGATATGAAAATGAATTCACCTTTCATATTATTTATTAAACCAAAACAATCAAGTTCCAGAGTGTTGAATTGCTTCAAGAGAATTCATATTCACCTACTCCAGTTCAAGAGAAGATTCTAAAATGAGAACATTGTCAGTGAGTTGGACACAAGGAGAATGATTGTTTTGATCTTTATCCTTGTGATCATTGTGGAAAATATAATCATCCTTCAGAGATAGGTTCTAAATGCAAGAAATATGAAATATTAAAGAAACACTATGGGTGGAGGAGTTCTTGGAAATGGTCATAAAAAATCAAGAAGATACATCAGTCATACCACATAATTCATTATCGACTATTGACACATCTTGCAGTGAAATTATTTTGATCTTCTCACCTTGTCCTTGACAAGAGGGAACAATATTAGTGATTGACAGTTAGGCTTGAAGTTTCAATGTATTATCAATCGAGCAATAACAAACGAGCATGATAAGTGAGCATGACAAGTGAGCATGATTTGATTTATGGTCATCCAAAACCACCATATTGGTTTGTGGTTTTTCTTAAACCACCACTTAGTAGAATATTGATGTAGGAGCATCACTCCACCTCATCAAATCCGTCAGCGGATAAAGAATAAGTTCACTTGGAGGGAACATAACCCAAATAAGGACGTGTCATTCCTCTTAAATTTAGAGATTTTACTGAAAATTTTAATGTAATTAAAATTTTGAAGGATCAAGGAAAGTTGATCCACCATATTTGTACATGTAGAGTTATTGTAATGTGTAGTGTCTCCTTTAATGGATGATAGTTAGGTGGATATAGATCTGATTCAGACTAGATGGCGATTAAATGTAATTTAATGACAGCAGGTAGCTGGAGGGAAGGCTCAAGAAGCCCCTCTTTTGTAAAACAATATTTGTATCAAAATTCATTACTTAGTGGATGAGAATAGGAGAGGAGAGGAAAAGAGTTGAAGACTCTATTGTAGTCAAGCATTGTAAAACTTTGTACAGAAGCATTCAAATATTAATACAAAAGCATTTTTTCTTGCATATGAATATATGTGTATTTATTTGTGTGATGAATGTCCATTTTATGAATGTTTACTATATGTTTTATATATACCATTAGTGCATGTATGTTTTCCTTTGTAGGAATTGATAGAATCCCCCATATTTGTAGTTTTCTGAGTGTTATGGGCTCTTAGGATTGTGCAAGGAGTGCACACCAGAGTAATTGAAATACTCTGTGAAGCTAGTGCAAGGAGTACACTTGAAATATGTCTCAAGTTCATAGAAGAGAGTGCAAGGTGGGCACACCAGAACAAGTCATAAATCTCAGAAGGAGTAGTGAAAGGAGTGCATGCTAGAGTTACTGAATACTCTGAGGAGAAGGCTCTGTAAGGAGTGCATTCAGCAGACGCAAGGAGAGTGCAATAAATATGTTTTGATTTATATGAGAATATTGTGCAAGATAAAATCACACCCGAGTTACTGAACAATCTCAGGAAGGAAACTATGCAACGAGTGCATTGAGAAGGTGCAAGGAGTGCATTAGTGAATTTCCATAATTCAGGATTCAGGAGGAACCTCTATAAGGAGTGCATTGAGAAGGCTCAAGGAGTGTGCGAGAACTCTATTTTGAGTTCTCTAAGAAGGTTTCCAAGAGGGAACACCAGAAGGTAAAAATCAGAGGGACCAATGCAAGTCAGTACAGAGAGCGCAAGGCATGCGTAAGTGAATTTTCATAATTCAAATCTCAAGGGAGTTAGTAAAAGTGTGCATGAAAACCCTGCAAGGTGCGGATAGGTCAAGGAAATTTTAAGGGTCATATTTCGGGAGAAATCACAAGAAGCACGTAGGAATATTTTTAGAAAAATATTCAAGTCTGAAGTCTCTAGAATTTCATAGGTCACAGAGAAAGTGCCAAAGGTCAACTTTTTCAAGTGACAAAGCTCAAGAGGGAGAGCGCAAGTTCCAGAAGGGTGTAAGAAACCATCTAGACAAATAACGGGATGAGACCCTTCAAACTTTAATCATTTCAATATCAGGAGGTGAAACTTGAGAAGAGGCCAAGATGACAACCCTGCTAGAGGAGATCAAGGGCCGTATCCTTTGAAATTCATCGAAGAATCCTTCACTAGAATGAAAGCATAGCCACATCGGAGGAGGAGCCACAACTGTCATCAAATCAACTGTCAAAAGAAATCTGGATAGTTAGATCAGAGTCCAGGTAGAAGGAGGAGCATGCATGGAGGAGAATAGATCCCAGTTGTTGGATCCAGGTAAGAAGCATGACCATTAAATATTAAGTCCATTGTAATTCACCGCTTCTGAAGAATTGAGTTATGGTTTTAAGTGTAAGTGAATTTCTCGAAGCTACGAAGGCCGAAGAAAATCATGGTTGTTGTTGTCAGGATCACGTGGAAATAGATATGAACTTCAATGATTTAAAGTTCGGAGGAAACTAGGTGTGGTTTCATGGAATACCCTCGAAATCCTGAAGTCCATAGTGAATCAGGACCATCTATCAATAAGGGAATGTGTCTATCGATCGTGAATCTGAAATACTGATAGTCTGGGATATCAGAGGTGTGGAGTGCTCAATCCACCTAAATCTTTGAAGAGTAGAGTAAATATCCATCATTGATCACAGTGGAAGTGTGGTAGTATATTTGAGAGTCCGGAGGTCTAGTGCTCTGGAGGAAATAGGGTGTAGAGTCATGGGGACTCCCAGAGGCTTGAAGGTCGGATTCCATCCCAACCATCTGTTGGGGGAGGACACATGGCAACAAATCCTGTAGTTTGGAGACTTGGTGCTACGGAGGATTGAACTTCTTAGTATTCGATAACTCCCAAAGGCTAGTGTCCTGAAGAATATCGTAGCCATTGGTAGTAGATAGAGTGAGCTATGATTATCTTTTCCCTTCGAAAGTTTGCCAGTTTTGTACTCCGAGGAACTGGAGGTGTAGTGTAGAGAAAATATTCAAATCCTGGAGAACGAAGTTAGTATGGGTCATTGATTTATGGAGAAAGTTGGTCATGTGATCTTCCATTTTGGCATTTTCCACCTCGCAGGTTTGAAGCATTGGAGCAGGGGGACTCCCAAATCCCAGAGCCCTGAAGTGCCATGTGAGCCATAAATCTTGGCAGGAAGTTGGGACCATTGATCCCATATATGTTTGGGTGATTATCCTATTCAACGTTCGAAGGTTATTAAAGCAGTTGGGTACAAAGCTCTTGGATCTCGAAGCTCCGGAGTGCCAAAGTAGCGCACTTTGTTTGGCGCCTATTTTTGATCCCATGGACATATGTGATTCCCATCGGGAAAAAGGGGCCAGTTCTTGAATTTGATGCAAAAGTGAAGTTCGGCCTATGGTTCTTTCCTGGAGTCATGTGGAGGACTTTGTTGGTGTATGAGTACCCTCGCAGACTTGAGTTTAGGCACAGGGAAGAAATTAAGGACATGCGTTTGATTTTGGAGGCTTAGTAGGAGCCCGAGAGTTGATCTAGCTCCCATACTTGAACGATCCTAGATCAAGAGGTCGTACAAACCCTAGGAGACTGGTAGGAGTTTACATCAAATACTTAGAGCTTCTGGTAGACAATGGTTTGTGGTTTTCCTTAAACCTCCATTTAGTATAAGAATTTTAAATTTTGCTAGACAACAATTTATGGTCATGTTTAAAGAAACATTCGAGAGCACTTGCACTTAGCATAAGACTTTATCTTCCAACTTCTAGATAACTTAGAAAATCTTCCAGGAATTATTGAGTCCTAGAGCCAAGTTCCATATTTTGTGGTCATATTTAAAAAATTAGTTTGGTTTGTTGTTTTCCTTAAACCACCACCACTGTTTATTAGAAGACATCATCTTATACTAGCCATTTGTTTTGTGGTCATCCCAAAACCACCAAGTTTGAGAGAAAATTCATCCATTGGCACCCGTCCACCTCCATATTGCAATTGCACAATTCTAGATTTAATCTCTCTTCTTGGAATCACACACACTGGTTTGTATAAAGGGGGGGAATGTTGGAAACATAATTCATAAGGGTTATGATATTATTGTATTAGTCACTTAATATTGAATATGAAAAGACACAATTGAATATGAATAGTCACTTAGAGTCTAAGAGACCTATTGGAAGATGAATCCAAAGGTCAATATAATGTATTTATATATGTGTCACATCAATGAGAAATACAATCCACAATTATTTCAATTTCACATTCTAACAAAGAAAAAAATTGCATTGGAAATTGGGGATTTTGTTTTCATTAGCGATCAATGATTTTTATTTGACAAACCAAAGTTGTTCACAAAAATTTTCGAATACTGAAAACTCCAACGACGATCGGTAAAAAAATTTACATTGACGATCGACGATTTTTATTCAACAACCAAATATTTTCAAAATGTTTACCATAATCTAAAATCTCCATTGACGATCAAAGATATTCTTCCACAAAACAAATTTGTTCATGAATTTTTCCTAACCATGAAAAATTAGAATTTTCTTCAAATTTAGGATAAATTTGGGTCGTCAATATCAAAAGCAAAGTGACCTCATCCATTGATACATTATACTTCACAAAATTTGCAGTTGAATCTCAAATTTTGATCACCCAATAAAATGTCATCTAGACTGTCGATTACCAAATATTGTCAATCCTTACCAAAGTCCGAAATATACATAGGTGACCGAAGATTTTCTTTGACAAACTAACTTTGTTCAGACTTCACCAAAATTTATCGAACTATGAAGAGATCCAATCCTATAGATAAACGTTAGTCGTCCATCTCAAAATAAAATGTGATCTCAATTGTTAATACATCAAACTCTTTTCCATGAACACTACATTCCACCACCATGGAACTTCCAATGTGAATCCTATTCATCCACATCATCAATACAGTCCATGTAATAATTTGTACAAAATTTTTCAAAAAAACCCAATTTGTTTTTTGAAAATTTATTAAATTATTTTCGAAGTTTCCTTTAATGAACTTGAGAATTTGACCAATCCAAAAATGAATCTTGATCATTGATCACCAAGTCAAATGAAATCTGGGATGTTGATTTACGAACTCTTCGATCACCATGAAAAACACAAAATTTGACCTTCCGGGCCAAATTTAACTCTGCAACCTGCAGATTGATGCCATTAATCATTTCTTCAACCATTCTGAGTGCAAATTGGACCTGAAATTTCTCAGCAATTTGATAATTTCACGTTGTTTCCACAAATTTCCCTAAACCCTTCATAGATCAAAATTATACAAAAATGAATTTACCATATTTTTAGTGGCCTTTGGCCCATACAGGTTCACTGTTAAAAAAAATCTCTAATAAGAATGTGTAACATCCCCATTACCAAAAAGAATGAAAATTTTCTCTTATACAAATAAATTCAACAAAAACATGCTCAATTACTCATGCAATTAACCTAAGTTATAAAAATGTGAATGCAACTATTCACATGCTTCCAACGACATAGTAAAAACCATGTTTTCTTGCTTATACCAAAAAAATACACAACATTCAAATTAACATTTACATAGTGGAATTCATCATACAAATATACATAAAAAATATATTTAGATCTTTGAATGAATTGGTTGCGTAAAAATGACATTTCTCCTAGCCATAGGCCTTGATTTTCTATTTCTTTGAACAATAGGCCACCCCCTAGCTAAGGCTATGAGTCCACAAGGAGGTATGGCCCTCTTGGCTTTCCACTCTCCACATTTAGTAGCCCAAAACCCAAGTTCTACTCCAAAAATAGTTCCAATATACCATCTCTCCTCCCCTGAACCTGCACAACCCAAGGAATGGTATCCCCCTTCTTTGCTACATATTCCCCTTTTCCTTCCCACTTCCCTCCAAGGATCCAGTGCACCTGGCTAGCCAGTAATCTCATAGATGTGGGCTCTAAGAACTCTCAGTTTCTCTAGGAGTTCTCACAACATATTTCTCAACACTCTTGAGCCATTTCCTCAATATAAAATTTATTTATTTTATTACAACTCGATTTTTATAAGAACAAAACCCTCTTTCTCATTATAAACACATCCCAACATACCATGGTTACATCTCTTCCCAACACTCAAGTTCTCTCTTGTTTCCAAAAACATGCTTGTGAAAACTATCACGTCTTCCTACTCTAATTTCCCTCTTCTCCCATGCATGCTTTCTTGTCACTCTTCCCAAGGTTGATTTTATTTAGGTCCATACTCTCAATAACTTTGTTAGGTGAGGCCCTCACCCAAACTCTTACATGAATTCAATGTTTGAGTGTCCAATAAGTCACAGGGAGGATTATAAGGTAATGACACATTAACTTAGGAAAATAACATGGGTTTTAACTTGGAACCCTTTAGCCCCCTCTCTCATGGAATCATATCCCCCCCATTGTTACTATCCCTCTAATATCATAGCTAGTGATTATTATTTTTATTAATTATTTCAATATGAATAATACATAGTCCATCCCTCAACCATATTAATCAATATGGGTCGTTTTCCCCAAACATATCAACTCACCAACATAAATAACATTTAGACAACTACATTATAATGTACAAGGATTAAAATTTGGGATTTTCATGACACACATTTATCACCTATAAGGTAGAATCGATACTTAGAAAAATTTTGAATTTTTTTTAGAAATCTTGAGGAAGCTTCATGTATCACAAAAACTAAAATTTTGATGCAATGTAATCTATCACACTAAAATAATTTCGATGCAATACATCACAAAGGGGAAAGTTTTCCAATGTTCGATGGAGAATTATACTACAATGCAAAATAGAAATTTTGAGGAATAAAATGTACTTGAGACTCGAAAAAAAAAATTGAAAATTTTTAGAAGAATTTCTTAGCATGCAAAAAAACAAATTGGTGCAATGCAATATATTGCATAAAAATAGTTTTGGTGTGATACATCGCACAAGGAGAAAGTTTCAACAAATATGATAACAAAATGATGATTTATTTTGATAAGGAAAATTTTTATGGATACAATGTATTGCACCGTAAAAAAAATATAGTGCTATACACTGCAAGAAAGAAAAGTTTTTTACAGTGTGATAAAGGAAGCAAACTCCCCTTTATTGCAGAAATTTTATTTTTTTGTAATACACCATAAAAAGGTAAGATTTCAATGGTGATGCAAGGAAGAAATAAAGGAAGAATAAAGGAATAAAAAAAGGGAGAAAGGAAGAAGAAGAGGAAAGAAAAAAAATAAGAGTCTAGAGCCAAATCTGGTTTTTTCCATTAAAGGAGTAGAAAAAATCAGAATCATATGAAATTTAAAAGATATGTCTATAGTGAGAAGGCCTAGAAAAGTGTTAGTGAGGGTCACTGACCAATTCTTCACCAAATTCCTAGAAAACGAAAAATTAGGGGGTTTTGAAGAATAGGGTGGAACTCTTTGGTAGAGGCCTTGTTATTGATGAAATTTTTACAACGAATCCATAAACAAGACATGAAGATACCCATCTAGGATTTTTTCCAAATTCTAAGGGGTTTAGAATGGAGGTGCATAAACAATCCAAAATTCATTATTGCAAGCCACATTTGGGGGATTTTCAAGATCTTGAGAGGATGAAAATACACCCTAGATTGCAGGTATGGAAAAATTCATTTACTTCACATTCTTCCTTATCAATGAAATAGAAAAACTTATCAAATTAAAGTTTTCCTAGTTTTTATCCATTTCGTAGATAACAGATTTTGCTAAAAATTCTAAGATTGGAGGAAATGAAAAAAGGACAAAGTTGGTAAAAACCCAAATTGATTTGAAATTTGAAAATAGTGTCAGATTAACAATATCGAAGTTGTTGTGTACTCACAATAAAGAATACTATGAGTGACCAATATACAAGTTTTCCTAGTTCTCACTAGATTTTCTTCTACAAGTGATGGAATATGTCCTATCAACTCGATGGCTACAAGAAAAAATGGGCACAATTGAGTAGAAAGGGAAAATTTAGAAAAACATAGCTTTTGTCTGAGAACCTGGAATAGGGAACAAGTATAGTGATTCGAAAGATAGTTCATAGCTGATTACATATGAAGTATTTGAATTTGGATTAGTACATAGATATTATTTATAAATTGAGATGAAGAAGAATATGTAGCCTAATTAATAAAAGAAAATGATATACATAATTTCTAACAGTAATTATTGCATGCACAATTTTGAAAAATTAATGGTACATGTAGATCATATAAAGTTTAGAAATGAGTACTAGAGAAATGGATGATGCACAAGATTATTATACCCATGAAGATGAAGTTAGAGGGTTACATATTGATGCAACCCCCCCTACACCCCCATAGGGATACATGACCTCTCGGTCAAGGATCTTTGATTCTTGAGTCAAGCGAATCTATGGAACCTTAAATGGTTCCCTTTTGTATCTAAACACAAGCCCTTTCAGCTCCTTGGTTCAGGTCTGATAGATCCCGCAGCCTTCCCTTTTGCTATGTTGCAAAATCTCAAAGTACTGAGCATTAGCTCTTTTTTTTATAATCCCCCTCTTGATATGACCTTGGGTGGTGCCTTCTTGTGACCACGCGATTGCGTGTGTGACCTATAGTAGTTTGGGATCACACTGTTTTTGGGTCTGCAATTCTCCTCGAACCTCCACGTGTCCTCTTGGAAAAACCAGGGTATGGATTGCAGCCTGAACTCAATGTTTTAAATTCCTCGCAACTCCTATCCCCATAATTCTATGAGATCGTCGATCTCATGATATTGATGATATAGTCTGAACTGATGGTTCATATATGCACTTTTTCAAATCTACGGACCATATTTGTCCCTTCTTGATCAACGATCGAGATCTCTTCGCGATTCCAGACATCAGGATTTTGAAATCTCAAACCCTTCTTTCTTTCGTACTTCGGTATTTCGGAGTTGACGATATATAAACACCTATCTTGCTCAATCAACAGTCCTACTTTCACTTCGGGTGTTTTACTTTTCACCTCAGATCAATGGTCCTGTGGCCTTCTTCTCAATCAATGGTCGAGATCTACTTCGGGTCTTTGAACTTCTGAGATCTCAAATCTCAAACTTCACCCTTTTCGAAATTGATTTTATCCTAAGTTTGTGATCAACTGACATGTGTCCACTTGATCTAGGGGTCAAGGATTACTTTGGGTCTTTACTCGAAGCTTTCAAATCTACACCACATCTCCCTTAGATCTGGCGGTCTAGATTTACTTCAGATATTTGGGTTTTGACAATCTCAAATATCAACTAAAACCCCACTACAGTTTACCCAGAGATCACAATATGTTGACAAGTGTCCCTGTGTAGATTGATGACTCTCGGCTCTTCAGCTATTCGGGCTTCGTGTGTTTCAACGTTTCACCTTTTTCTTTCCTCTGGATTTCACGACCCACCGACACATACCCTCCTAGATCTAACGGTCCAGATTCACATCGGCTCTCCTAATATTCGCGCTTCAGAAATCTCAAGTTTCAAAATTTCCTCTTCCTGAACTTATGATATTTAATGACCTAGATTAACTTGGTTGATCTAACAGTTCAGGTCTGCCTCAGATGATCGAACGACTAAGATTTCACTTCATCTTTCTGGCTCTTCAGGCCTCAGAAATATCAAGTCTCAATCCTTGATAGGTTCTCTCTCCTATGTGTGCAAATAACTAAGGCTCGTGCACCTTGTTCTAATGAGACAATTTTTTATCCTTCGCTCTGTGATCCAACAACCAGTCTTGCTCCTCCTCCCGAGCTTCTGATTTTTTTTGAATTGGAACATTTCTCAGTCTTCAAAGTTTTTGAACCTTTTATCCCCTTTACGAGTCTGACTCTTGGATCTCGTCAACACTTTATGAAAACTGTTATCTCTCCTGAGCTTGATCCTTAAAGGATTCTGACTTCCCATGCACTCCTTGCATTCTTAGGATTTCGATAACTTAGATCAAATTATTTCTTGAAAATAAATTCTTCTCTCCCACCTGGCATTCCTCTGTTCTGGTTCTTTGACGCTTGGTCACTTCTTAACATTGTGCACTCCTTTCACCTGGTCTAAGTTTCCTTTGTTGTCTCTGAAATCCTTTGATTCAATCCGAGACTCAATCGATGCACTCCTTGTGTTCTATATGCACACCTTACATATGAGTTTCATAAGAGAAACAATTGAAACTTATTCAGTTTCGTCACAACCTCATACAATCAACTTCTTGAAAAATCATACATGAACAAAATGAAATAAATCACATACACCGAATATAACATTCATTCATTCATACATCAAATGAGCATAGTCCAAGATTTGGGACAATTCTTGTCTATTGTATTCATTCATGAAAAAAATTTACATAGTCTTGCAGTTCTCCAATACGTATTTCTTGTACTTTATTCTTCTCTACTGATCTCTATCCTCCTATCTCATAATAATTTTTTAATACAACATAAAAACTATCTAAGGACTGGCTCCACGAGCTCTTTCGTCCTGTCTACAACCTATCCTATCAAATCTTAGTGGTTACCTACTTTGTCCTATTACAATAACTACTAGTTATTTCTAGATAAGAGTCAACACTCCATATCTACAATCCCTTATAGTCCTATACGACTTTACAAACACGACATATTTAAAAATGTTGTTTCCAAAATATCTCAACAACTCGATTTACTCTTGATTCAATTGTTGATTTGAACTCAGTCATGCTGAGACGTCATTTTTTTTCCTCCACACTTGCGTCTTTGAATTTGAAGGCAATGCTCTTGCATCATACTCCTCTGGTTAATATTTTCATGGACTCTTGTCCATGAGCTCCTGTACTATTTTTCCATGCTTCAATATATAAGGTTTTGTGACCCAACTTGCATATTCCATTGGATGATTCTTCCACTTCACTAAATATTCAGGATATATCTTCCTTCTGGTCTTCTTTCCATCTCTATGTTCAATGATTTTCTCCATCTGAGGTTTTTCTACTATGGGAAATTGTTCTTCCCACTAAACTTCTTTATGATCATCTGATTCTCCTACCTCATCTCTCCTATAAGGATACAAGTCTGCAACATTGAATATTGGCGATATCCTAACATTGTCTGGCAACTAAATTTCATAACCATTGGCTGTGAATTTCCTGAGAGTCCTGCATGGTCCTATCATTTTCGTCTTCAACTTGTTATATTTTCCCATTGTTGGCATGCTTTCAGATAGAGGCAGAGTATGCGTGTTTATCATTGATGGTGATGTCATTGATGGCGAATATCAACATGATCAGTAGAACAGGGATAATGGCATGGAAATGGAAATATCAATAGTGAAGAGGAACAATGATCGTTGGATCCCATCCAAAATTCTCGATGATTGTCAGATCTGAATTTAGATAAGAAGAGAACGCAGTAGAAGAGAATATATCTTAGGAATTAGATATGAGCTCGAAGAATGACCGTCGTTGGATCCATAAGAAGGAGCATGGTCTTTACGTGCAATATGAAGCAGGCCTACATAATCTTGAAAGAAGGAGGACCATCCATATTCAAGAAGGACATGTGGCAAGCGACTAGAATTTCATTGACCTACACATTGGAGGAGTCAACGAAACATGGTGTGGGAACTTGCGATATGAAAAATCCCTAGAATTGATCTGGACCTTTGGGTCGAGGTATGTTTTGGAACATTGGATGCAGAGGACACATGGTGAGCGATTGGCATTTCGCTGACTGGAAAGTCAAATAAAAGAGGTGATCTATCCTATGAAATCGCAAAATGTGAAACCATGAATTAATCTGAGTCGTTGATCAAAGGGAGATCATGGACCATTGATCAGGCATGACGAAGGCCCGTGAAGTTTTAAAATCGCGATGAGATCTGGACCATCAGATCATTGGAGATATAGACCATTGATCAAGCTTGATGAAGTTCATAAGTTCATGAAATGTGAAACACCTTTTGTTGTAGGTTGTGGTCACCGCCGATGGTCATATGAGAAGGAAGATCTAGCATGAAGTTGAGCTCCATTTCGGGGATCGCAACTTGGAGTGTCGATACCTTTCGACAGAGGATTGCCAAAATGTGAAATGAGAAATGCTAAACACATTTTGATTAGGCCCATGGTCACGGCTAGTGGGCATATGGGATAAATGGAAGACGTTGCAGATTTAATCCAATGATGCTTGTTAAATGGAAATTTGATCGAAGGGATATTGTTGATATTTACGATTAACTGTTCAATTACGATTCAGTTAGAAGAACTGAATCATGGTTCTTGTATGGTTAGCGATTCAGTGAATGAAGCGTTGTTGTCCTAGTAATTTGAGGTGTAACAGAAGTCGTGAGAATTGCATATAAGAAAGATGCAATACTTTGTATGGTTGGTTGTTCTGAATGAAAAATGAGTTGAACTGTAAGAAAGGGAAAATTACAGTATGCATAGTGTGAGACCGACAGTATGCATAGTATGAGATAAAACTCAAAGATGAGTAACAGATGATGAATAGATAGAAGAAAGAGCAGAATTGCAGAACATCTTGAAACAAAGCATAATTGCAGAACAGATAGAAGCATAAAATAATTGCAGGACATAAGAGAAGTGGTAAGAAATGAAACACCCGCACTGTTGGTCATTCAATCTTTTTACTTATAAACAGGGAGGTAGGGTGGTGCTAGGGAGGAATGTGGTCCTATGATATTCAAGTTGATGCTTGAATATTGGGAGTTGTAGTTTCCATCTAGTTGTGTCTAAAAAATAGGGTGGGAGGGTGGTGCTTGGGAAAACACTGAGTTTTATGTATGCAAGTTGGTGCTTGTATAAGTGGAAGTAGGTGCTTCCATCCAGTCGGTGTTGGAACACTCAAGGAGTTGGTGCTTCCTTCTAGTGGGTGCTAGAGAAACCAGAGAGTTGGTTCTCCCAACAAGTTGGAGCTTGTGAAACAAAGGTAGTAGCCTCACTTTGAGTTTGTGCTCAAACATAGATGATGTACAAAATTTAAAAGGATGCCTATCATTTCGAAGAAGAAGAGGTTTTCTCCCTTTATGGGTTTCCTCATGAAAATTTGTCTCTGTATATATCTTATGTGTGACTGATGCTCATTATTTATGTTTTCCATATGTTGTATAATATTGATGGTCACTTGGAGAAAGATTAAAAATGGTTCAACTGACTTAAAATTGTTTAAGCACAGTAACAATTGATTCACCACCCCTTTCAGTTGTCTTAGTAATTTCAACAATTAGTATCAGAGCGGGTTCCTTTTATCTAAAGGTAGATCTGTAATCTTAAACATGACAAGTCATGAAGGGACTTCAGCCACTAAGCCTCATCTGTTTGATGGAACAAATATTTCCTTCTGGAAGGTTAGAATGAGAACATACCTAATGGCCTTAGGTGTTGATGTTTGGGATGTAGTAGAGACTGGATACCTAAAGATTGTTGTGCTAGCTTCCATGGATGATAAGTTAGAATTTAGATTTAATGCTAAGGGAATGAATGCTATCTTGAATGGACTTGCAGAAGTTGAGTTTGTAAAGGTGATGCATCTTCAAACTGCCAAAGAAATGTGGGATAAACTTATTAGCAGTTATGAAGGAAATGAGAAAGTAAAAGATGCCAAACTTCAAACATATAGATTAAAATTTGAACAGCTAAAGATGAATGAAGATGAAACCGTTAGCAAGTATTTTTTAAGAGTTGAATAACTTGTGAATGCCATGAAGGATCTTGGTGAGAAGTTTGAAGAATCATTCTTAGTTCAGAAGATTTTAATATCTCTGCTTGATAAATTTAATCCAAAAGTTTTTGCAATATAAGAACTAAATGATCTTAAAACTCTGTCCATTGATCAAATCCTAGGAACCTTAACTGCATATGAAATGAGAATTAGCAAATATAAATCCATTACTAGAGAGGCTTCTTTTAAAGCATACAAGAATATTGATTCAAAGCTAGATGATATTGAAGCAAAATTTGTGAGAAGGTTAAAGAGAGGATCAGGAAAATATCATGCCAAGTTGCCCTTAAAATGCTTTAACTATGGTCAAATAGGCCATTTTGCATCTAAGTGTCCCCACAAGAAAAAGGACCAAAAATACCATAACTCTGATGGTGAAAAGAAATACAAATTTAAGAAATATAGTAAAAATAAAAGTTTGTGTGCAAACAATGATGACTCCTCAGAAGACTTAGATAGTGATTCATCCTGTGAAGACAAAGTGAATGACTTTATGCTTATGGCGATGTGAGATGTTGATGATAAACTCACAGAAGGTGACATGGATGATGAAGAATAAGTGGTGGATATGGAAGTTGAATTAATTAGTGCTTTGGAAGAAATTGACAGACTCGGATGTAATAAGAGAAAACAAAAACAATTGTTGATACATTTTAAAATGAATGGTAAAAAACCCGATGAAGACTTTTCCCTATTAAAAGTAGAGTTAGAAGAGGCAAAAAAAATAGAGGACATATTGAAACAACAATTATCAGAGAAGAAAGCAAGGTGTGAAGCCTTATAAGAAGAGATAGTAAAAACCAGAAAAGAGATGGAGAAGTTTAAGGCATTGTATCACCAAAATCTGTCAATTATTAAATCTTTAGAATGATTAACCTCCATTCTAAATCATCAAAGAAACCCAAAGTTGAAAGTTGGCTTGGGGTATGAAGAAGGATCAAGTAGTGATCATCCAAGTAATACAGAACCTATCAAGTTTGTCAAATCCTCAAACATTGAGAAAAGTCACTCTGCAGAAACAAAGAAAGAGAATCAACCACCAAAAAGGAATGAAAGAAAAAGTACCAGAACCGAATCTGTAGATCAGAGAGATTATCGACATGAAAGAAATCGAACTCCTCAAAGAAGATAGACATTTTCAAGGTACAAAGGTTTTTTCTATGGTTATTGTTTTTTCTGCTCTAATTTTGGTCACAAAGATATAAACTGTTCTTTAAGATTTAGATATGAACAATCAAGATACTCCACAAATAACCACCTTCCCCAACAAAGATTGAGACAACCAAGAAACAAACAACCTCAGACTATAAATCATGCTATGGCTGGGAAAAGGACACAAGTTAAGCATAACAATAGTTATGAGCATAAAAATCGCTATGATATGCTATTCAATGAACCAGAATGTTACCTCTGCCATAATTATGGTCATAAAGATGCAGATTGTCGCTTAAGGAATTACAAGCCAGATTTGATCTCCACTACTGAAAATGTCAAGGTTTGGAAGAAGAAAGTAGATGACAAGTGTGGACTAGTGTTATCTACCCAAAAACAAAAGAATCCTTGGTATATTGATAGTGGATGTTCCAAACATATGACTGGAGACAAAAGTAAGTTTCTAACTTTAAGTGAAAACAAATTAGGGAATGTAACTTTTGGAAACGATGCACCAGGAAAAATAAAAGGTAAAGGAATGGTAAGCCTGAGTAACGGTGAAGGAAAATATCAAGATGTGTTTTTTGTAGATGGTATGAAACATAATCTACTAAGTGTCAGTCAAGTTTGTGACAAAGGATGTGAAGTTGTTTTTACTTCTAAAGACTGTAAAATAAAGTCTTTGAATTCAGGACAACTGGTTTCAAAAGGAATAAGCACATAAAACAATGTCTATGTGTTAAAAGAAGAAAAAGAAGAATGCCACTTAAGAAAATATGATGAAAGTTGGTTGTGGCATAGGAGACTTGGAAACCTAAATTTTTATCATATAATCAAGCTCAGAAACAATGGGGCAGTAAAAGATCTTCCGAAGATATCAAAGCCATACAACTCCATTTGTAAACCTTCCCAGATAGGAAATCTTACTCACACTCAGTTCAAATCTAAAAACTTTCCTTCAACAGAAAAACCTCTCCAATCAGTACATATGGATTTATGTGGACCATCAAGGAAAGAAGGTATAGGAAAAGAAAATTATTTTATGTTGATTATTGATGATTATTCTAGACTAACATGGGTTTCCTTTTTGAAGGAAAAATATTAAACATTTGAAAAATTCAAAGTGTTTAAGGCTCTAAATGAGAATCAAACAGGAAAAATATTGAAGGCAATAAGGTCTAATAGAGGAGGAGATTTTATCTCATGGAACTTCAAAGAGTTATGTGATAGACATGGAATCAAAAGAGAGTACACAATTCCAAGGAATCCACAACAAAATGGAGTTGTTGAGAGGCATAATAGATCAGTACAACAAATATGATGAGGTATGATGAATGAAAGGAACATACCTCAGGCATATTGGGTGGAAGCAAGTCATACAGTTGTTCATATCCTTAACAAAGTGTTAAGAACCAAATATCAATATAGCGTAGAAAAAGCTCAGAATAAGTACTCAGTGCCTTGAAAAAGAGAGAATTTAAGATAATAAGCCTCTTCGAGGGGGCAACCTCCTTTTACCCCACATAAATGTTCAAGTACAAGATGATTCCAAATGAAAATGTCTCGGTATATATAGGAGACTAGGAGGTATAATTACAACTAATGGAATAAATCCGACATATATAAAATAACATTACTAATGTAATATGCCCCAATTAAGGGGTAATGATCCAATATTAGGGCTTAAAATCCCAATGTACCTTGATCCATCTACTAAATATCCTCCAACCCATTCATTCTGAAAC
>ML802035.1:101263-113058 GCA_009831015.1 Picea engelmannii
TGATGAAGGTATCTTCTTGGGTTATGCTACAAACAGTAAAGGGTACAGGTGTTACAATAAGAGGTTGCATAAACTGGTTTATTGTATAGACATAAGAGTTGACGAAGAAATCCCGGTCAGAAATGTAAGCAGTGTTGAACCAAGAAAAAAAGATATAGTTGAAAATGAAGATGAACAGGTCCAAGGATCAGAAAGAGAAGAATTTGAATCAGATGAAGATACAAATACTTAGGCTGACACAAATCAGTAGAAAGAAACAAACTCACCTCTAAGAACCGTTAGAAAGAATCATCCTAGAAATCAAATAATTGGAGATATAAATAAAGGAGTTCAGACAAGAAGGAAATTGATTAAAGACTCAGAACAATCTCATGTTGTTTTTCTATCTATGATTGAACCCAAAAGTTTTTATGAAGCCAGGAAGCATGATGATTGGATTAGAGATATGAAAGAAGAGCTTGATCAGATTGAGAAGAACAATACTTGGGATCTTGTTCCTAGACCCGAAGATAAGAATGTAATAGGTTCCAAATGGGTGTTCAAGAATAAAATGAATGAAAAAGGACAATTTGTTAGAAATAAATCTAGATTGGTCTGTAAAGGGTATGCACAAGTTGAAGGTCAGGATTTTGATGAAACCTTTGCACCAATGGAAAGATTGGAAGCCATCAGAATGTTCCTTGCATATTGATGCCATAATAACTTTAAAGTGTATCAGATGGATGTTAAGTCATCATTCCTTAATAGAGAACTAGAGGAAGAAGTACATATGGAGAAACCTGAAGGATTCTCATTGACATATAATCTTGATTATGTTTGCAAGATGAAGAAGGCCTTATATGGACTGAAACAAGCACCACGAGCTTGGTATTATAGATTGGACAAATTTTTACAAGACAAAGGGTTCAAGAAAGGTATTGTTGACAACAATTTCTACATTAAGTCTGAAGGTGATAATTTACTAGTTGTTTTGGTTTATGTAGATGATATTAATTTTGGTTGTACTAATGAATCCTCTGTACAATGGTTTTCTAACTCTATACAAATAGAGATTGAGATGTCCATGATAGGAGAACTGTCATACCTTCTAGGTTTACAAGTAAATCAGAGTTCTGCAGGAATATTTATCTCTCAAGAAAAATATTTGAAAGAGATGTTGAAGAAATTTCAGATGGAGGATTCCTCTCCTGTAAGTACACCTATGGTGGTTGGTTGCAAGCTCAGTAAAKATGATATTTGACCTGATGTTAATCAAAGGACGTATCGCTCTATGATAGGCAGTCTTTTTTACATCACAACATCTCATCCTGATATAATGCAAGCTGTTGGAATGGTAGGTCATTATCAGTCTGCTCCTAAACAAAGTCACTCGATAGTTGTCACAAGGATATTCAAATACTTGAAGGGAACAATGACTTATGGTCTGTGGTATCCCATAAATCAGAATTTTTAGTTAACTACTTATTTAGATGTAGATTGGGCAAATTGTGTGGATTAGAGAAAGAGCACCAATGGAGGTGCCTTCTTCCTGGGTGACTCATTGGTAGCATGGATTAGTAATAAGCATGGATCTATTTCCTTATCAAATACAAAAGAAGAGTACATTGTTGCTACTACTTGTTTCACTCAGATTTTTTGGATGATTCAAACTCTTGGAGATTTGAAGGTAAACTATACTCTTCCGATTGAATTCACTTTGATAACACCAGTGCCATTAGTGTCTCCAAGAACCCTGTTCTTCACTCCAAGACTAAGCATATCCCAATAAAATACCATTTTCTTAGAGAACAAGTTGCAAACAGAGTGGTTCAGTTGAATTATATTCCTTCCACAGAACAGATAGCTGATATCTTTACTAAACCGTTAGCAACGACCCCTTTTGGATATCTTCGTCAAAAGTTGGGGGTTATAACTTCCTTCATCTAATCTGTTCACCTGGTCAGAGGGAGTACTTATTGAATATGTGTTGTATTTCTAAGATGCTCATAGTTGACAGGGGGAGTATGTACCGCAACATCTTAGGGGGAGCATGTTTCTTCCTTGACATTGATGTCAAAGGGGGAGAAAGTGTGGTAATTTCAAGGATGCTACAGTGGTAGAAATTTCAAGGATGCTACAATGGTATAGTTGCATGTTGTTCAAGAATTTCAAGGATGCTATAGTTGTATAGTTTTATGTTGTTCAAGGGGTTGCCATCAATGCCAAAGGGGGAGATTGTTGGCATGTTTTCAGACAGAGGCAGAGTATGTGTGGTTGTCATTGATGACGAAGATCAGCACAATCAGTAGCAGAGCGATAATGGCATGGAAATGGAAAGATCAATAGTGAAGAGAAACAGTGATCGTTGGATCCCATCTAGAATTCTCAATGACCATCAGATCTGAATTCAGATAGGAAGAGCGTGCAGTCGAAGAAAATAGATCTCAGGCATTAGATCTGAGCCCAAAGACCGACCATTGTTGGATCCATAAGAAGGAGAAAGGTCTTTACGTGCAATATGAAGAGGTCCTACAGAATCCCGAAAGCAAGAGGATTGTCCATCTTCAAGAAGGACACGTGGCAAGCGACTAGAATTTCACTGACCTACACATTGGAGGAGTCAATGGAACATGGTGTGGGAACTTGCGATATGTGAAATCCCAAGAATTGATCTGAACCTTTGCATCGAGGTATGTTGTGGAACATTGGATGCAAAGGACACATGCCAAGTGATTAGCATTCTTCTGACTGGAAAGTCAAAGAAAGGAAGTGCTCTATCCTATGAAATCACGAAATGTGAAACCACGACTTAATCTAAGTCGTTGATCAAAGGGAGATCATGGACCATTGATCAGGCATGATGAAGGCCCATGAAGTTGCGAAATCACGATGAGATATGGACCATTGTATCATTGGATATTTCAACCGTTGATCAGGCTCGATGAAGTTCATAATTTCATGAAATGCGAAACACCTTTTGGTGTAGGTTGTGGTCACTATCGATGGTCATATGAGAGGTAAGAGATAGGATGAAGCTAAGCTCCATTTTAGGGATCGCAACTTGGAGTGTCGAGACTCTTTGACACAGGATTTCCAAAATGAGAAATGTGAGATGCATTTTGATTAGGCCCATGGTCATAGCTAGTGGGCATATGGGATAAACGGAAGACCTTGCGGATTTAATCCAACGATGCTTGTTAAATGGAAATTTGATCGAAGGGCTATTGTTGATCTTTATGATTAAATTTTCAGTTACAATTCAGTTAGTAGAACCTAATCATGGTTCTTGGATGGTTGGCGATTCAGTGGCTGAAGCATTGTTGTCCTAGGAATTTGAGGTGTAACTGAAGTCATGATAATTGCATAAAATAAAGATGCAGTGACTTTGTATGGTTGGTTGTTTTGAATGAAAAATGAGTTGAACTGTAAAAAAGGGAAAATTACAGTATGCGCAGTGTGAGACCTAAAATATGTGCAATGTGAGATAAAACTCAGAGATGAGTAACAGATGTTGAATAGACAGAACTGAGAGAAGAATTGCAGAACAACTTGAAATAGAGCCGAATTGTAGAATAGATAGAAGCATAGAAGAATTGCAGGACATAAGAGAAGTGGTAAGAATTGAAACACCTACGTTGTTGGTCATTCAATCTTTTTACTTATAAACAGGGAGGTAGGGTGGTGTTAGGGATGACTTTGGTCCACTAATATTCAAGTTGATGCTTGAATATTGGGATTTGTAGCTTCCATCTAGTTGTGTCTAGAAAATAGGGTGGCAGAGTGGTGCATGGGAAAACACAGAGTTTTATGTATGCAAGTTGGTGCTTGTATAAGTGGAAGTAGGTGCTTCCATCCAATCAGTGTTGGAACACTCATGGAGTTGGTGCTTCCTTCTAGTGGGTGCTAGAGAAACCAGAGATTTTGTGCTCGCAAAAAGTTGGAGCTTGTGAAATAGAGGTAGTAGCCTCAGTTTGTGTTGGTGCTCAAACATAGATGATGTACAGATTTTAAAAGATTGCCTATCATTTAGAAGAAGAAGAGGTTTTATCCCTTTATGGGTTTCCTCATGAAAGTTTCTCTTTGTATATATCTTATGTTTGACTGATGCTCATTATTTATGTTGTCCATATGTTGTATAATATTGATGGTCACTTGGAGAAAGATTAAAAATGGTACAATAGACTTAAAATTGTTTAAGCACAGTAACAACTGATTCACCCCCCCTCTCAATTGCCTTAGTAATTTAAACACCCCTTTGGAAAACTTTCTTTTCTCAAATGATCTAAAAATTCATCTCCAACTTAGAATTGAACTTCTCTCCTCTTATTATCAATTATGTTCTTATATTTCTGGTTATTGTTTTGTAGCTTCTCTCTGACTCTGTCATGGAGTTTCTTCATTTCTGTTGCAAAATATTTTGTTCCAGTGCTTATGAACTCATCTTGATTCAAATATCTCAACTCTGTAATCCATCTTGGATGTATACCATACACAATTTCAAATGGAATTTTTCCTGTGCTCCTGTTCACTAAATTGTTGAATGCAAATTCTGCTTATGCCAGAATCCGATCCCATTGACAACCTTGCTTAGTTACTAAAATTATTAACAAGTTTCCTAGACTCTTGTTTACTACTTCATTCTGTCCATCTGTCTGAGGGTGATTTGTTGAACTAAAGGACAAGTTTGTCCCCAACCTCTTCCACAGATTCCTCCAAAAGTGTCCTACAAATTTGGTGTCCCTCTCTGAGACTATGCTCCTAGGCAATCCATGTAGTCTCACTACTTATATGAAAAAAAAATTGGCCATGTGTGTAGCATCGTTTGTCTTATGGAATGGTATGAAACGTGCCATTTTTGAAAATCTTTCCACCACAAAAAATATGGAATCGCTCCCTTTATGAGTTCTAGGAAATCCCAATACAAAATCCATATTGATTGCATCCCACGACCTTTCTAGAATTGGTAATGGCTGATACAAACCAGTGTTTTGTTGTCTCCCTTTTTCATACTGACAAATTGTGCATTTGTTCAAAAACCTTTTCACCTCTTCCCTCATTCTCGGCCAATAATGCGAATTACTCAGTTGTGAAAATCTCTTATCATGACCAAAATATCCAGCTAAACCTCCATTGTGTTTCTCTTTCAGCAGGTTATCTCTCATTGAGCTTTTTGGTATGCATAATTTGCTTCCTTTGACTAATAATCCATCCTAGATAAAATATTGTTTCCATGGGATTCTGTCTCCCAAAAAAGGATTCTTACATGCCTCATAATATTCCTTAAAATATGCATCTCCTTGAGGTGTTCAAACCCTAAGGTCTCTACTTGGAATTCCTGTACAATCAAACTCCTCCTGCTCAAAGCATCTACAACTTTGTTAGCAGTTCCAACAATATGTTTAATAACAAAAATAAAATTCTTCATAAATTCTACCCATTTAGCATGTCTCTGATTCAACTTTTCTTGCCTAGTAATAAATTGCAAAGCTTGATTATCACTGTACAAGACAAATTCTTTAGGAATTAGATAGTGTCTTCACTTCTTCAAAGCTAGAATCACTGCATAAAATTATTTTTCATATGTGGAATAACTCTTCTTGGTGTCAGTCATATTCTCACTGAAATAAGCAACTGGCCTATTATCTTGAATCGTGACTACTCTAATAGCTAAAACACTCGCATCACATCTCACCTGAAATGTTTTTCCAAAATCTGGAAAGACCATAATTGGTTGTTCTGTGATTTTTTCTTTCAACACCATGAAACATTTTTCATCTTCCTCTGTACATTTAAAAGACTTGTGTTTCTTCTTCACAGTGTCCAGCATGAGCACACATATACCACTGAAATTTTTGATGAATTTCATGTAAAAACTCACTAACCCATGAAAACTTCTTACGTCAAATATGTTGCTTGGTGATGGAGATTCTATGATTTCTCTCACCTTTTCTTTATCCATCTTCAATTCGTTTGAAGAGAGTACAAAACCCAAGTATATGAGTTCCTTCTTCATAAAAGAGATTTTCTTCAGATTTATCAATAACTTCTCTTGCTGCAACTTTTCCATCACTGATGTCAAATGTCTTAAGTTCTCTCCCTTTGTCTTACTGAAGATTAGTATTTCATCCAGATATACTATGACAAATTTTCCTATGAAGTCTTTCAATAATTCATTCATCAATATCATAAATGTGCTTGGTGCATTTGTCAACCCAAATGGCATGACCAACCATTCAAACAATCCTTCATTGGTCTTGAATGTTGTTTTCCATTCATCTCCCTCTCTCATTCTTATTTGATGATATCCACTCTTCAAGTCTATCTTGGAAAAATAGCTTGTTCCACTCAAACAATCCATCAAATCATCCATCATTGGTAAAGGGAATCTTTACCTAATGGTTATCTTGTTGATGGCATGATAATCTATACACATTATCCATCCTCCATACTTCTTCGGACTTAACGTAGTTGGTACTGCGCATGGGCTTAGACTTTCCCTGAATAAACCTTTATCCAACAAATCTTGAACTTGTTTTTTGACTTCCTCATTCTCTCTAGGTGTCAACCTATAAGCTTATTTGTTTGGTAAACTAGCTCCTGGAATAAGGTCAATATGATGACTTATACTCCTAATGGGTGGAAATGAGTGAGGTGACTCATCCACTACTATATTACCAAAGTTTTAAAATAGTTCCTGGATTTATTCAGGAAAATATTCCATAGAATTATTTGTAAGGATAACTCTAGGCTTCCTCACTACAACAAACTGTATTTCTTTTTCTTTCTTGACTTCATTCAAGATTTCCTTCCCACTCATGAGAAGTATACTTGAACTAGACTCCCTCTTTTTCTCTTTGTCTTCTATTGGTAACAACATATGTGTCCTACCATTATTTTCTAGGGAATAAGTATTCTTTCTTCCATCATGAATAACTTTTATATCAAACTGCCATGGTCTCCCAAATAAAATATGATAGACATCCATAGGAATTACATCACATAATATTTCATCCCTATAGCCTCCTATTTTAAATTCAACTTGGAATTGTTGACTTACCATTACTTGATGTCCTTTCTGCAACCATGATACCTTTTATGGGTTTGGATGTGAAGTTGTCTTCAACTCCAGCTTCTCCACCATCTTTGTGGATAATAGATTGATAGTGTTCCCACTGTCTATGATCACCTTGCAAACTCTATATTTCATATTTCAAGGAGCTCTGAACAAACTTGTTTGTTGAACTGGTTCCTCTACCTCCTTCTCTGGTTTAAGAAGAATTTTCTTCATCATGAGCTTCTTTCCTCCTTCTGCTTCTTTTGCTTCCACATTTTTTTGTGCTTCAACAATGTGTGCTTCACCTCCTCTTTATTTCTTTCTCTTGGGACATTCCCAAGACTTGTGCCCTGGTTTTCCATAGGTATAACATCTGAATTCACCTCCTATGGCTCTTCCTCTTCCTCTTCCTCTGAAAAAAGAGCTTCTTCCTCCATGATGTCCTTCTTTAGAAATTCCACCTTTCTCATGGTGACTATGTTGTTTGTCAGCTTCATTCTTATGCTTTTGGAACTTCTCTCTATTGGTTCCCTTAACTCTGCTTGAATTTCCTCCTCTTTTTTGTTGTCTTTGTTTCTTGGCCAATTTTTCTTCATCTTTCAAGGTTGCTTGATATACATCCTGAACTTTACTAACAGACATCATGATGATCTCCTCTTAGATTTCATATCTCATCCCATTGATATATCTAGCTCTCTTTTCATCTTCATTCTCTTTCTGTCCAGCCTTGATGTTCAGTCAATGTACTCCTTCACTGATAAACTCTTCTGTCTCACGTTCTGCAATCTACTAAGAAAATTGATTTGATAGTCCTTCAGGATAAATTTTTCTTTCAACTTGGCGACCACCCTATCCCAATTTTTAATTTTATGCTTACCTTTGCTCCTGTTGGCAAGGATTGCAATTTGCATAGGACTTGTCTTTGTCATTAATGTCAAATTTTAAAATGCCAAAGGGGGAGTTTGTTGGTCAGTTTGTACAGGCATTGTGGATCAGTTTGCACAGGCACAACTTGAATTTTAGAGATCATCAATTTACTCCGAGAGTTTCTATTTCGGGATTCTGGGAGTTTCTATTTCGGGATTTTTGCATGGTAAGAAAAAAATCCAACATCACGAAGTCCCGAATGCCAAAATACCGAAAGGGACACACATCACATGATTTCGAGAGTTTTTATTTCAGGATTCTGGGAGTTTCTATTTGGGTATTTTTGCATGTTAAGCAAAAACTTCAACATCACGAACTCCCGAATGCTGAAATAATGAAACCACAACAACCATCCATCTTGATGAATGATTAAGTCATATCTATTGGATTAAGCATTGGAGGAGTAATATAAGAGTTGTATATGATCATTGATCTGCCCTGGAGAAGTTAACGAGAAACGTTTGATCTATGTCCACCAGATCAAATGTGAAGCCGTCAGATCATTTCGGGGTTCGTGACTTGGAGTGTCGAAACACTTCATCACAGAAATGCCGAAACGCCGAAATGGGAAATGCCAAAAATTTCGGGGTTCGTGACTTGGTGTATTGAAACACTTCATCACAAGAAATGTCAAAACGCCAAAATGCAAAACGCCGAAATACGTTTTTGGTGTAGGTAGTGGTTACCACCAATGGTCATGTGAGAGGGAGGAGCTAGCATGAAGCTAATCTCTATTTCAGGGTTTCATAACTTGAAGTGTCAAGACTCTTCGACATAGGATTGCTGAATTACCGAAATGTGAAATACGAAATGCATTTCGATTAACCTGTGGTCATGGCCAATGGACATATGGGTTAGCACAAGTGGTTTTCCAAAGCACTCAAGGGTTATTATGTGCTGAAAAATTAAAACAGATGTATGTTCATCGAACTGTGTTGGTTAAATGTTTAAACTGATCATGTGGATATTGTTTGTCTTGATGTCTTGGCTAATAAGAATTACTGTAAGGAAGTTATTCAGTTATTGTAACTGATTCTTTGAAGCTCGAGGGTTCGATTGTATGCGCTGATGATACAGGAAGATATCTAAAGTGAATGTTGCAAGAAAAGAAAAGAATAAAAAGAGATGATTATGGGAGATATATGGCTCTGTAAAATTTGAGGAAGAGAAAAGACAAAGGAGGGAAGACACATAAACAAATTGATAAATCTAAGTGGTCTGGTCAAGAATGAATTGTGCAAAGAGGATTTGAATGTTTAATCTTTGATAGAGAAGATAAAGAGTTGGTTTGCAGGTTCTTAGTGATAGAGAATGATTTCAGGGTGGTACAGAGGAGCAAGGGGAGACTGTAAAAGTCTCCTATACAAGTTGGTGCTTGTACATCTAGGAGTTGTAGCTTCCATTCAGTAGGTTTTGAAGAAACAGAGGTAGGAGCCTCATCTGGGTTGTAGCTTAGATAAAATAAGAATGTAAAGAGGAGTTGGAGCTTGCCTTTCATTGATAAGAAGAAGAGGTTTTTCCCTTTTGGGTTTCCTCATGAAAAATCACTGTGTCACTTTTTCATTTATGTGATTGTATATTTATTGGTTAAATGTATTACTGCAAGTTAAATGTTAAAGGTATGATTTATTGATTAATAAGTAATCTTCTTATAAAATGAAAGAAATTTTATACAATTGATTCACCCCCCCCCCCTCTCAGTTGACTTATCATGTTCAACAATTGGTATCAGAGAAAGTTACTTTAAAATTACAGTTTAACCACTGGAAGTTTTTGATCATTCATAATGGATAAGAAGTCAGAATTTACAAAACATGGATTGCCTTTGTTTGATGGTCATAATTATGATTTTTGGAGTATCAGGATGAAGTTTTTTTTACAAACTCAAGGAGTAGATATCTGGCAGGCTGTACTAAATGAATATAAAGTCCCAACCACCATTCCAATAGATGCTACAAGTAAGAGACTCTATGAGAGTAATTCCAAAGCTATGTATGCAATACTAGGAGGTCTAGCAGGGTCATAATTTGTTAAAGTTATGCATTGTGCATCAACAAAATAAATATGGGATAAATTGAAAAATGTATATGAAGGAGACACTAAGGTAAAGACTGCTAAGCTACAATCATATAGAAGTCAATTTGAAAGCCTGAAAATGGAAGAATCTGAAGATACAACTACCTACTTTCTTCGTATTGATGAATTTGTTAATACCATGAGAGTTCTAGGAGAAACAGTTAATAATAATATTATTGTGAAAAAGGTACTTAGATCACTTCTTGCAAGATTTGATTCAAAAATATCTACATTAGAAGAAAGAACAGATCTTGATACTTTAGAAATGGATGAAATACATGGAATACTAACAACATATGAGATGAGAAACTCTGGTGAGAATTCTTTCAGGAAAGAAGTAGCTTTCAAGGTAGCAAAGAAAGATAAGAAAAAGGTTGAAGCAGAAATCAACAGTCATGAGGAGTCAGAAGGTGATGTGGAAGAAGCAAATTTTGTTAAAAATATGAAAAGAGGTACTGGAAAGTATAAAGGTAAGCTTCCTCTGAAATGATTTGGTTGTGGTAGAATAGGACATTTTCCATCTAAGTATCCTTACAATAAGCATACTGATAATGAAGAAGATAGTGATAGAAAACCTAAGGAATTAAATAATGGACATACGAAGTTTTTTCAAAGAAAAACTTACAAAAAGAAAAACCTGTGTATAAAAGATGACAGTGATATTTCAGAATCTGGTGAGAGTGATGACAGTTCAGATGTACAAATTTTTATGGCTATGGAAAAACAGGATGATCAGTCTGGTGAAGAAGAAGAAGGTGAAGTTGATCTAGAAGCTGAACTAGTAAGTTCTTTAAGTGAATTAAGAAAAGTGAGAAGGGAATGCAAACATTTTAAAAGAGAAATTGAGAATCTAGAATTTGAATTATAGAAATCAAATGGTTTGATTGATAGCACTAAAATCATGGTAGTTGACTTAAAACTTAAAATAGAAGAGGCTAGAGTGACTGGAGAATCTCTAACTAAAATGCTTGCAGAAAAAGATAAGGAAAATGAAGGTTTAAAAATTGAAGTAGTCTCATTAAGAAAGAAAGTACAAGAAAATAACATGAATCAGAGTTCTCAAGTGTTAGATCAAATTATTAGTAGTCAAATATCAACATATGATAAGACTGGAATTGGTTATAAATCTACAGTAACTAATGGATGTTCTAGTTCAAGTGTTGAGAAAGCAGGTACATAGGACAATCATGAGAAAATTACTAACAAGAAGATGGAATCAGAAAGGCAAGAAGAAAATYAGGGTTCAACAGTGCATAGAATAAGTTATGGAAGACATCAAAATAGGTTTGAAGGCTGYTGTTTCTTTTTTTATAAGTATGGACATAAGGCTGGATTTTGTAATAGTTTTTCAAGAAAGATAAATGCACATAACAATCATGAAAGGTCTAATTTTGAATATAGAAGAGGATATGGTAAAACTAGTCAAAACAATATGAACTACTCTTACAAAAGATTTGACACCTTAAGATATGAGACTGAATGTTAGAAGTGTAACAACTTTGGGCATGTGTCAAGAAATTGTCCCATGAGTTTTCAGAAATTTAATGAACCCACTTACACAGATATGAAAACCAAATTTTGGAAAAAGAAAAGTGAAAATCTAAACATTGAAAAATGCACTATAGCTCTACAAGAAGAACATAAAGTAAAATGGGTTGTGGATAGTGGATTTTCAAAGCATATGACAAGTAGAAAACAACTCTTTGCTGAACTAGATGAAGGAAAAGAAGGTACAGTCACCTTTGGAAATGATCAATCA
>ML802035.1:124388-146204 GCA_009831015.1 Picea engelmannii
AATAACTCCAAGACACTGAACTCTCCTGGAGTCAAAAGAATAGAGGTCATGATAGGCTCTGGTAACTTCTAGTCCCAACTCTTCCATAACAGTTTTGGGCATGAGGTTGTGAGAAGCCCCCGAATCCATCAAGCAGTTGTGCATCACTTTGTCATGTATGTTCAAGGATGTGTAGAAGGGAGGGGATGAGTCGTCTCTATCTTCTACCATGGGACCTAGGACAACTGCTGGCTTTTCGTCTTGGAGGTTTATGGAGTCTGAGGGAAGGCATGAGGCTTCAGACTGTAAAATCTCAGAGAAGCATTTTTTAAATTCATCATGTTTAATCAGCTCAGTGAGGGGCACAGGGATTCTGATCTTTTGAATCTCATGTTCAAAATTAAAAGAAGGTGTAGTCTTTGGAATTTCTTTTATTTCAGGAACATGATTATGGGCGATGAGAGAGGGGGGTTGAGATTTATTACCTATGTGACCATTTGCTTCTTCATTAGCAGGTCTCTCTACTCTACTGGACTGCTGAGGAATATTAGGTGCTGCCATCTTTTTATCGGACCTTAGGTTGTACCTGCCTCGACCGCCACTAGCCTTGTCTCCCTTGCTTAGCTCATTAAGATGGTTGTTCATGAGAGACTCCTCGTATGCAGATTGAGTGACATGAGGAAAAGGAGGAGTGTCTCCAACGCAGTGGATTTCAGGATCAAGCTCCTCTGATTCTCTTTCTCCCCCCTCGGTCACAAAATTGTTTTGAAAAGGGGACTGAATCTTCTAGTCTTCTCTGTCTCTTCCCTTCTCTTTCTACACATTCGGGGGAGTAAAATTATTTGGCCTCCTGAAACCTCCCTTGTTTTCAGAAATCTGAGGACCTTTATACGTCTACCTCCATTCCATCCTCATCTTCTCCATCTCTACAGACAGAGACTTCACCGTCTTGGTCAGTTCATCCACTTGAGGGTGAGGCGCCAATAATCCAGAAGTTGAGGCTTCTGACCTTCCTTTTCTTCTGTCTGCCTCAGCCTTGTTCCTCAGTCTGTTAGCTGCTAATACATTGGATTCCACTTCTATGGCCGCATATTGCATTTGTGCTAAGGAGGTGGCTCTTCTTTCTCTCAAAAAAAGGTAGAAATCAACATCAAATGCACCAGCATAGGAAATTTGGGCAGAGGCTTCGGAGGGCTTTATCTCTGCATGAATCTTATTATACATTTTATTGAATCTTTTGGAGAAGTCAGAGACCAACTCTCCTTCCATTTTCTTCAGAGACCCAAACTCAGTCATGTAATATATGAAATCCTTCCTATCTCCCCACTGCCTCAGGAAAGCACTATCCAGAGCCTCAATCCCAGCAATAGATCCTGGGGCCAATACTCTAAACCACTTCCTCACTTCACCATCGAGGCTCTGGACAAAAACTCTCATCCAAACATCTTCATTTTCAATATTGAGGTTGTCTGCATAACTGTAGAAAGCAGCCAGGTGTTCTTCGGTAGTTATGTCTCCTTCCCTAGTGAACTTGGGCATGTATTTCAGGTAATATCTAGCAGGGAGAGGATTCATAGGATGGGGAAGAACTAAGGGAGCGTATATGGCAGTGACTATGGAATCCATTCTATTCAGAGGGGGATTAGCACCATCCATAGGGATGTTAGATGGAGGATAACTTGGAGGAGACGGAGTTCGCAAAGGGTTTATGGAGGGTAAATCTCGGAGTGGGGTGGGAAACAAGAGGTGATTCAAGGAACAGGCTACCAAGCTCCAGTCAGTAGGTGCTCCTCCTTGCACAGGAGTGGGGAAATATTCTACAGCCCTGGGTCTATGCCAAGGTATAGCTTCAGGGGAGAGGGGAGTGACAAAGTCTTGTCCCTCTGGTCCCAGACCAGGAGAGGAAAACTCAATATGAACACTCCCAAAATTTAAGAAATGGGAAACTGCAGAGACAGGCCTGTCAAAAATCTGAGGAGGAGAAAAAGGGGCTCCAATAAAAGGGTATGGTGGATTACCTAGTTCGGTGATGGACGCTTCTTCCTCAGAGGACTTTCCCTTTCTGAGCACCGCCTCTGGATCTGTTTCGGGCATAGCTAGAGGCAGTTGTGGATGAGACCGCGTAGGCCTGCCTCTGAAAGCCACAATTAACAGAGCAGGTTCTCCCCAGCGTTGTCGTCACAATGGAGTCATCAGGTGCATCTTAGCAATCTTGAAAGGCTCTGATAATCTGATGCACCTTCGGATTCAGAGGATCAATGTCGTTCTACCCAGGGAAAATCTTCAATTTCATCCCCAACAACGGCGCCAGAAATGTTAGTGTCAGAAGTCACTCCTGGATTGCTTGCAGGAGCAGAGCCCAATGCCCATCAGTCTTATGTCACGATTTGTTTATAAAGGGTGATCATATGGAGATAATGGCTCTAGGAGGTATCACTCTAACTCAGGGACTGAGTCTGGTACGTAAAGAATAGAGGAGGTATGGAATCCTAACCTTGGCCAGTGGGTTGATTAAAAGATGAGCAGGTGGAAGACTTAGGAGAATATGAACAAATGGCTCTGGGAAACGGGCTTGCGGTGGTTTGTAGGGGAAAAAACTCTGAAAGAAAAATCCTCCTGGTTTCAGGGCTTTGAGAAACTGAATAAAGGACTTGACTGGATCCTCCAATTCCAAGTCATTCAGCATCAAAGAAATCACATGAACTGACCAGAGGCTTCGTAACCATTACAGTGATCCGTTACAACATCATCCTATAATAGCTACAACTCAACTGGATCCTCCAATTCCGAGCTGCTCTAACACAGTGTAAACAAAGACATGAAAAGAAACTGGCATTCATAAGGCAAGAAGTCTCCAAAGTTCATATATATCCAGAACACAATGCTTCATTAAAACTTTACAACCCGGGAGCTCTACTCAACCATCAATGCTTACAAAAGTGGCAAAAATGCCTACATATACTTGAAACAAAGCCCTCAGCAGTCAACTCGAGACATCGCATTGAAGACATTATGTCTACATGTTTACTGCGCATACAGTCTCTGGACAGTCGTGAACTTCAATCAGACGCAATCGCGCTCCAAAGGACCTGTGAAAGAATTGACAAGCTTACAGTCAATTCCAGACTTTCCATTTATGGAGGAAACAATGTTCAACCACCATCAACTACCGCAATAACTTCTTCACTGAGATTGGGAAAGACCCTGGTCGACTCTACATCAACAAGACGTGGAGGTCTTCGTGGTAACTGGGAGACTTGAGAGGAAGTGGCGAATGGACGGTGATGAGGCAGGGATAGTTGGACACGCTTGATGCAGATATGGGATGAGGAGAGGCCATGTGGATGGATGGGTAGAAGGAAAGCGATTTGGGCAAGTGTATGAGCCGGGCATATGAGACACAGGGGCCGAGAAGAAAATATGAGTTGGCGTGACACGGGAATAGGACGTGGTGGCAAGGAGGTATGTGATGAGTGTTTCAGGATTTCAAGGATTCGAGATTCGTGAGTTCGATATGCATGAACTCCTTGCATTCGGGATCTCCGATATTTTGATATGCGATGAACTCCCTCTCCTAGGAGCTAKCCCTTAACGGCTAAAACATGATCCATATGACCTATMCCCTCATGACCGTAGCCAAATCCCCCCATYGGAGTTTCGATGTTCGCGATGTCAACGAGTACGCATCCTCCGGACTCGCGATATCCTRCCACCTGTACYTCACTGTAATCCAYAGCCCCGTCGAGAAATCGCATGTCGGGATATCGCGATTCCTATTGCCATGTGCGCRAGACTTTCAATTCCTCGATCCCTGAMTCGGCGGGATCTCTCGCCACGTGTCTCTGCTGAAGGACGGCTCTGATATTCTCGGCACTTCTGTGGGCCTGAGTTCACGGATGCTCTCKRCACTTCGYGTCTCGCRAAATAATGGAGCTGCTCTTTGGGTGTTGAAGTCACGAYGGGTGAAATACCAAGATGGCCAGCCCTTGCGACACGCGCCCCTGGATCGAACAACCTATATTTAGCCTCCAAACAGAAGGGACTTCTTTACTGCTAAATGTCGAGTAAATTGGCAACTTCGAGATTCCAATAACCGTTGATCTRCTTCATGGATGGATCTCGGTTKCCAATAGCAAAAACTTCGCCCGCTCGCTTGATCTGCTACTTGGAAAAAAACAAGAATTCTTCTGAGTTGCGCTTGACCACTTTGTGCGACTAGCGGACCCGAATGCTTCTTGAACCCATGACAAGAATTATCGCTAACAGATACCACAAATGATACCAACTTGTCTCCCTTTCTCCGTTGTCTTCTATCTCCAAACAAACTCTATATCAACTCTGATACCACCTGATGTAGCTCAATATCAGTTTGATATTTGAATTTTCAAACTTGCCTCTTCCTGAACTTACGATATCTGATGACTCAGATTCACTTGGTTGATATGACGACTCAGTTCCACCTCAGATGATCGAACGACTGAGATTTCACTTCGGATTTTTGGCTCTTCAGGCTTTGGAAATGTCAAGTCTCAAGCCTTGATAGGTTCTCTCTCCTATGTGTGAAAACCGCTAAGGATTGTGCACCTTTTTCTAATCAGACGACTGTTGATCCTTTTCTCTGTGATCCAACAACTACTGTCGCTCTTCCTCCTAATCTTTTTATTTCTTCCGACTTGGAATATTTCTCAGTCTTCAAAGGTTTCAAACATTTTCTCCACCTTACGAGTTTGACTCACTTTATTAAATTTTTTATCTCTCCTAAGCTTGATCCTTAAAGGATTTTGACTTCCCATGAACTCCTTGTGGTCTCTGGATTCCGATAACTTAGATCGAAGGATTTCTTGAAAAGAAATTCTTCTCGCCCACTTGGCATTCCTCTTTTCCGGTTCTTCGACGCTTGGTCGCTTCTTGATTTTGTGCACTCCTTGCACCTGGTGTAATTTTCCTTTGTTCTCTATGAAATCCTATGAGTCAATCCGAGACTCAATCAATGAAGTCCTTGCATTCAAGATGCACACCTTGCATATGGGTTTCAGAAGAGAAACAATTGAAACTTATCCAGTTTCTTTACAACCTAATATGATCAACTTCTCGAGCAATCATACATGAACAAAATGAAATAAATCACATACACAGAATATAACATTCATTCATTCATACATCAAATGAAAAAAATCCAAGATTTGGGACAATTTTGTCTGTTATATTCATTCATGAAAACAAATTACATAGTCTTGCAGTTCTCCAGCGTCTTTCTTCTACTTTGTTCATCTCTACTGATATCTATCCTCCTATATCATAATAATTTTTCAATACAACAACAAAACTATCTAAGGACTGGCTCCATGATCTCTCTCATCCTATTTGCAACCTATCTTATCAACTCTTAGTGGTTACCTACTTTGTCCTATTACAATAAATACTATTTATTGCTAGATAAGATTCAACACTCCATATCTGTAACCCCTTACATTCCTATAGGACTTTACAAACACGACATATTTAAAAATGTTGTTTCCAAAGTATCTCAACAACTCAATTTACTCCTGAGTTAATTGTTGATTTGAACTCTGTCATGTTGATATGTCATTTCTTTGCCTCCACACATGCGTCTTTGACTTTCAAGGCGATGCTCCTGCATCACATATCATTCTAGGAAATGCAAAAAATCAGTGCAGTGGATGTAGAAGTGGGGTGGATCTTGTAGAGTTGGTTGAGACAATGAATATTTTCCAAAGTGAAGTGAAAAGATATAGAGTAGAAAATTAAATGTTGATAAGATCATAGGAGGAGAATAATGAAATTAATGCTCAACTTCTAATAGTGTCAATAGTTTACAAACACAAATCAAAAAATATTATGGCACAAAGCATGCAACTAGTGCAAGACCTGTAGTCGCACCTGCATCTTAGGATAGAAAGGATGATCATAGTGGATCTAGGAACTCAAGGAGTGCTAGTAGACATCATCATTCACTAGAACATTCAACCAAAGTATGACATGCATTTTCAAGATCATAGACCAACCCAAGTGTGTCCCCTATTAGACATTAGAGGAGGAGGCTCGAGTTCGATATTTTGCAAGGAGAGATTAAGAAGTTTTTCCTCGCAAGGGAGAAAGGATGAGGTATGTTCACAACATCAGGAGGTCGACATAGAAGAATACATAGGTAGAAGCATGGAAAGGATTTACATATATTTGGGAAATAGAAAAATAGATTATCAATCCCACATGATTTAGGTAGAAGGTAAGATTGATGATTAACCCATAGCTATTTTGATTGATTTTAGAGTTGGTCATATCTATATAGATCCTAATATAGTTTAAATATTTAAATTTAATTGATGTAAGCGTGAAAAATCTTTCTTGGTTTAGCTAGACACAAGAAACAAGAGAAGAATTGATGAACCTGCCAATGATTTCCTAGTGAACATGAATGGATTCATCCCTAAGGAATATTTGAACATCATATCACTTGTGTCATATGATTGGTTGATTGTTATGGATTAGTTTGATAAATATTGTGCTAACCATGATTTGTACAACTAGGCATTCACATACCTTGAAGAGGAAGGAGATTCCATAATAGTTCAAGGTATTCCAAGACCTATATCTGTCAGAGAGATTTCATCATTGTCGATAAAAATAATGTTTAGAAGAGAATGCCAAATATATGCAACATATATGGAAGATTCGGCCAATGATAAGAAGACAAATATTCAATATAATCTTGTCTTGAAGGAATATAAATATGTGTTTGGGGAGTTCTTAGGATTTCCATGAAAGAGAGATATTGAATTCTCTTTTAAGTTGATTCCTAGAGTTTCCCCAGTTTCCAAGACTCCATATAGGATGAGCACACTGGAGCTGAAAGTGTTGCAAATGAAACTAGATGAGTTTTTGAAGAAGGTGTACATAAACCTGAGTATCTCACCTTCGGGTGCCTTGTTACTTTTTGTGAAGAAAAAATATGTAACTTTGAGGTTATGTATTCACATCAAACAACTAAATAAGGTTACTTTAAAGAACAAGTATCCTCTGTCAACGATCAATGATGCTTTTGATCAGCTAAAAGGAGAAAATATGTTTTCCAATATTGACTTGAGATCATGATACCATTAGGTGTGAATCAAAGAGGAAAATATTAGTAAGACATCTTTCCAGAAAAGGTATTTCCATTATGATTTTTTGGTGGACCTATTTGGGTTGAAAAATACACTAGATAATTTTATGTGTATAATGAATTGATTGTTCTGAGATTACCTAGACAAATTTGTGATTATCCTTTTGAATGGCATTCTTATCTACTCTAAGATGGAGGAGGATCATGAATAACATTTGAGGATTATTCTACAAGTTTTTGGAGGACACCAATTGTATGAAAATTTGAGCAAGTGCACTTTCTATCAAAGAAAAATCTACTATCTGGGTCACATTATCTCAAAGGAGGGCATAGTACTAGACCCATAAAATATTGAGGCTATCAAAGAATGACCAACACCAAAAGATATTTCAAACATCAAATAGTTTATGGGGTTGCATAGTTACTATAGGAGATTCATTGAAGGCTTATCCAGTATGGCACATCCCATTACTTCATTACAAAGAAAATAAATAAAATTTGAATAGACTTCCAAGTGTGAAGAAAACTTTCAACACTTGAAGTAATTATTAAATAGTGCACCTATTTTGAAGATTGCACATCTAGATGAAGTTTTTGTTGTGTTCATCGATGCATGAAAATAAGGGATTTGTGGATTGGTTACCCAAAATGGGCATGTCATATGACGTTAATGAAGAAATAATAAATAGCGTGAAATAAATTATGTTACCCATGACTTGGAACTTGCATCTAGTATTCATGAATTGAAGAGAAATATTAAAGAGCATGAATGAAGAAATATTAAAGAGCATGAAATAAATTATGTTACCCATGACTTGGAACTTGCATATAATATTCATGCATTGAGAAAGTGGAGGCATTATCTCATGGGAAACAAAATTGAGCTGAGGACAAACCATAGTGGTATGAAATACTTATTTGAATAGCCAATACTAAATGATAAACGAACTAGGTGGCTAGAATTTATCAATGAATATGACTTTGACATCAAGAACATCAAGGGAAAAGAGAAAAAAGTGGTTGATGCACTCAACCAAAGGGTGCATGAAACATGTTCTACAACCATTATTATGTATAGCTCATATTTGGAAAGAAAAGTTTTTGAATCTACAACATCACATCAACATTATGTGAAAGTTAAAGAAGGATTACATCAAGATAATGTACATCTAAAATTTAAAGACTATAGGTTGTAAGAGAATGGTATCCTCTTGTAGAAGAAACGGTTTATGTTCCTAATCCTATAGAGTTGAGAAATTTAGTGTTCAAGGAAACACACAATGTGTCATATCATAGATATCCAAGGTACCTGCTATAGCGAGAAAACCCCATATGGACTACACTAGGATTCAACATGTAGGAATATCTAACTGTATAAAAGTCTCCTACTTTTGTGACTACCGCAAATATACCCCACATTCATGCATGAAATACAAAGTGAAAAGATGTGGTAACTTTACCTTTAAATCCACGTCCAGTGTTGATCCTTTCATTTTCAATTGCTCCGCTGACTACAAGCCTCCTCCCAAGGCTGACCTCCATTCACAAACAGACAAGAAGGGAACTACAAACATGCATCTCATATATGAATTATGGGTTAGATGTTATAATAAAGCATAAATCAAACACAAATATTTAACACATCATTGTTTGGGACATAAAAAGTATTCCTTTTATTGATATCACAAAGTTTACTTACAATGCGATCGACGACTGCTCCTCGAACCTAGTCTGGGATCCTCTTCACCAAGCTCTAGCTGTGCTTCCACATATCTTTCTCCTATAAAACTCTCTCTAGGGAATGGAATAGGCTTATGATAGAGGAAAAAGGAAAGAATGGGAAATTATGGTACAAATCTCACAAGGTGGCTGCAAATTCTTGGGGCAAGGAGGGGATGTGAAATGGGAAGATTTTCACTATTCTTATGCTTAGATTTTGAATGAGACCCAAAAACCTCCTTTTATATGAAAAAGTATGGTTATTCATTTGGGTGACTGGCTATAGGCGATGGGATAGTTGAGGAACTACCCAATAGCCCGTAATCTCAACGAATTCCCTGCAACTTTTTAATTTTTACAACTTTTGCGAGTATACGCGGGTTGTAGTGGTGCATATAGCTTACATACGTGAGCTGTAGTGGTGAAAAAATCATACATAAGTGGGAAGTAGTGGTGTAGGGAATGTACATCTTCAAAAATAGTGTTTTTAAGAAGAACTACTCAGTGATGGCTTTGACAAAAATAGCAAGTAAGAGGGCCTGATGGCCGGTATGCATGTATGGTGAAATTTAGGGTTACAACATATGCCCCCTAATGTGTGAGGTCATAATATCATCTTATCACCAAAATACATTACAAATCTTCACCAACGTATGAAGTGAGTGAGCCCGGGAGCAGAGTTCGGTAGGTGTCATCTGCAAAAATAATAATTGTCTCTTTGAGGTGGGCATACCCATGCTAGCGATGAAATAAATCATTGTTGCCAATCAAATACACTGCATATCCATGCCATATAACTATATAAAGTGTAGCTGCGATCAATACATAATGAATCTACATCTCAAAATCAAAGATATACATGTATAGTATCCATCTTCAAGAAGCCAAAGACGCTGGACGGTTGGGGATGAGGCCTTCAAATATCGAGAAAGAACTTCCAAATATTCAAAACTCAGTTAGGAGTGTAATTTGAGTGTACGACTTCACTACCTAGAGATCTTCAATGGCTCGTTGGGAACAAACAAGAGGATCTCGATGATCAGGAAAATAACTTCATTGATTTCGAACAAGGACTTGATTGGACTTTCGGGATGGCCAGGCATGAGGTCAAAAGAAAAAATGAAGAAAGGCCAACTCAGGTTGGGTAAAAATTCCCTTGGACAATAGAACGATAGATGATTAGACTTAGGCAACATGATATTGACATAAGTTCACGATGCAGGAAGAAACACAAACTCTCCATGTGTTTGGAAGAATAACCAAATGGAGGAGGACACAACTTTATGTAACAAGAAAAAATTCCTAAGGTCATATTAAATCCCAGAGCTTGAGAAATAAATGAACGGATGATATTTTTCCAAGGGCGACTCATTGTGCTACCATAAAAATAAAATACTTTTCCCATCCTCTTTTTGGGGTATATTTGATGTTTTTGTCTTTTTCAATATTTTTAAGGAGCTTGAAAAATAATAATAAAATGCTACGTTACAAATGAGGAATGAGTGTCGCAAGCATACTAGTTCCAAGTGCAAGGAACACACTAATGCTCAGATCAAGGAAACAATGTGCAAGGAAAGGACACTCGGGAAAATTCTTCCATGGGTCAAGGTGTCAAGCCGCAGAGGCAAAGTGCTACAAGGCTTGCGTATAAGGCATGATTAAAAGGTTCAATTGAGAGCAACATGGAGATGGCATTAGGCCAAAGACATAGGGATGAAAATGCGATTAATAATACATAATGAAAATACCCTTCAATGTAATTTTAACGAGCCTAGAGAAGGTAAGCTCGGTGGTTTTTCATTTTTAGAGAGTCTGAAAAAGCATAAAAGAAGACTCCACTGGGGTACATTTTTCGAAGGTAGTCTAGTTGGTTCTAAAAAGGGGTAAAATAGCACCAAAAAGACATCTATTCAAAACCATTTTAACAAGTGTAAAAAAGACAAGATCACTCAACGATGTTTTCAATTTTAAGGAGTCTAAAAAGAGCTTAACTATGGACTCGTAACCTTTTTCTAGATTTAGTCTCCTTATCCCAAAAAAGAATAAAATATACTTAGGAGAACTCTCCCGATGAGATGAAACTTCCGAGGTGTACATTTTTCCTCCTTAATCTACAAGTCAAAAAAAGGGGTAAACTCATGCCAATAGATGTTTTTCTGAACCAATTAAGGAGTGTGAAAGAATGAGGTCACTCGACGATCTTTTCAATTTTAAGGAGTCTGAAAAGAGCTTAACTATGGACTATGTAGGGGATTTTCTTTTGGACCAGTTTAACGAGTGTGAAGGAACAAGGTCACTCGACGATATTTTCATTTTTAGGGAGTCTGAAAAGAGCTTAACTATGGACTCCATGGGGGTTCCTTTTTTGTAAATTTAGTCCCTCGGGCTCAGAAAAGGGTTAGACTTATACCTAAGAATACTCTTCTAGCAAACTTAAGTTCCTAGAGAATACCTTTGTTCATACAATTGATCATCCATACCGAAAAAGGGATAAATTACCGCCGAACAGACATGCCTTCTAGTTTTAGTTTGGCAAGCGTGAAGGACAACAAGATCGCTCGACAATATTTTCACGTTTAAATAGTTTGAAAAGGTCTTAAAGAAGACTCATTTTTGGGAGTCCCAAGGGCGAGGCCAAGAGTGATGACACATCAGACATGTGAGGCTCAATATCATAATCAAGACAAGACTAACAAGGAATCCCGAGCCTAAGTTCATTAATGACGACATGGACACCAAAATGAAATCATGATCTAACTAGGGAATCCATGTAGAGGTAGTATTTACCACTGAATTACGACACTTCTAAAGAAACAATGACAGTTCTATGTCATAATTCGGTGGGATTGATCCTATGGCAAAGAGAAAAAGACAACGAGATGCAAAAAGTGGAGGTGGAATCCTAACTTAAATGCAAAAAGTTGGAAAAATGACTTTTTACCAAAGAATCTTTAAAAGTGACCCATCTCCCAAAAAGTTTTCCAAACCAAGAGTGAAGTGTATCGTATCATCCAATTAGAAACTCAAGAACCATGTTAAATAATTTTCAAGCCAGGAAAAATGACAAAAGGGTTCAAAAAGTGGTAAAAAGGGCCAAAAAAGTCTATAAATAGAAGCTGGCAGCTCATTATCACCATTGCAAATTGAGAATTAACAAAAAAGACAAAAATCCCCCTTTGCTAAAAGAGTTGATTTTGGGAGCTTTAGAGGACGAAACAAACTTCCACTCAGACCAATTAAGTACAAATCAACCCCTCTTTCATTTCCATACTTCTTTCCTGCATTTTTTTTAGTTTTTTTGGGGGGCGCCCCTTTAAAAAAGGGCAGCCCTACGTGTACGCATAATGTAAAAGAACATCCCGCGTACATCCACATGCATATAAGAATCTTCCCGTGGATGTACGTGACTGTGTCCAAGACAACCTGCATACACCCTCAATAATATAGGAAAAAAGAAAATACAAGAGCTAACTTCCTCCATCAACTTGTCATTTGATAGGATGTATGTCAACTGAAGAGAGAGGGGTCTTGAAAACATTGATATCTTGGTCGATGAGGACCATGCAGCTATGGTGACATTGAGACAATGCGGGTTATGGAAGCTCTTCTGATGTCAATTCATGAGGGCACAACCCAGGCTGTTGAATTCCTTGGTGGATTATTGGCACCCCAACGTTGAGGTGTTTGTTCTTGAGGGGAAGTCGTTGACTCCAACGACTGAAGAAATTTACTTTCTGACCGGCCTCTCAAGGAGAGGGGAACCAGTCACCTTGTGATATTTTCCCTTGGGTCCCACAACATCGTCGATTTGATCGGATTATATTGTGAGGCCAGCACTGAGAAATTAGTTTCTCATGTGCCAATCCACAATTTTACCAACCTATCACTGAAGGTGATAATTTTACTTATTAGGCGGATCATTGGATCCGTGGCCTTACATCAGGCCTCCCAGGTGCACATGCATTGTGCAGTGTAGTTCTTAAACACATGATTGTTTGACTGGAGCACGACCATGCTAGACTGCATGAAGAGATAACTCATCAAGTGTCGTGGGAGGAGTAACAAAAACTTTAGATTTGAGACCATTTTATGTTCATTCTTATTCGAGAGGGTACCCAGTGTCAATCCACAAGAGATAGTGCGGGGGCATGTGGCCTCACTCCCAGTAGTGTATAGATGGGCATCATTTCTACCATGACAGGGGGGAGGAAGGACCATAGAGGCCTTCGATGATACATTTTTTGACTGGTGGGCATGAAAGATTCCGGTGATAGAGGACTACCCCTACGCCGGGTTCAAATTTTGTAGGGATCTGGACATGCCTATACCTCTTGGAGATGAGAAAGGAGAGATTGGTATGTTTTAATTTTTAAATTATTTAATTTTTAGTTTCTTTTTATACATATAATTTTTTATGTGAGACAGAGTATCTGACAACTATGTATCTGTTATGTACATATTTGGGACCAGTGCATCCAACAGACTTCTCGAGGACTAGGCAGCATCCTCGACCATAGGAAGTACTAACCGCAACCGCCAGACCATCAACAACAACAGGGGGACCTCCAACTGGAGAGAGTGAGATATTTTTGAGATGGGTGGAGTGGAACCTCACTGCGCAGACTCGTACAGTCCCCATGGTTGCGATTGAGGATCTCTCACCATCAATGCAGCCTCACGTAATTGGGGTGCCACAGACCTAGGTCCAGCTCTTCCGATGTTTGGAAAATGTCGTTATTTACTATGGTATGGCCAATAGGCCCCATGCTTAGCTTAGGATGGACCACTTACGTGCAGAGGGCACTCTTTGTATATTTTTTAGGGAATAAGACATGTGATATGTATTGGACATATTATTTTTTTGAGGGGCCCGTGACCACCTATGTACTCTGAGACTTTTGATATATATATATGCATATTTACATATTTTATGTATTATGGTTCACATTTTTACAATGTATGTACATGTGTATGTGTGTGCTTCTTTTACGTGTGTGCAATATTCCAATCTAATACTTGATTAGCTAGAGTATCTGTCATTTGATTCAATCTCGTAGGAACATGGATATATGTAATGTAATCAAAGCATCATTATAAGAGATGTACCCTAAGGAATCATCGGTGTAGAGTAGGATCATAAACATGGTAAACCCCATTTATCTGGGACACAACTAGTTGAGCATCTAAGTAGACCAAGAGGTGAGAGATACCATGCAACAAAGCATCATGAAGAAACTATATTACTATGTTGTACTCGGTGACATTGTTTGTGGAGTTACCTAAACATATACCTACAGAAGATAGCAACTGCCCTTGAGGCGTGAATATCACCCAGGTTGCAAAAGAAAGACTCTGAGTGTGTCGGATAGCGTCCTTCGTGAACCCAATGAACACCTCTAATTCACTTGATATCTTCCACAACAAAAAATATGACATAAATAACAACACATCCATAAAACAAAAAGGACAAAAACTAACTGTATAAGAACTATACATATGTACAAGAAGTCACCCAAGGAGACCAACCTACGAGTAGTACTTTTGGAGGTAGAGCCCATTTCTAGGCTCTACTAAAGATTTTCCCTCATAGTCAACTAGATGATAAGAACCCTTCTTTAAGACCTCCTTCACAATGAATGGTCTGAACCACATGGGTTTGAACTTTCCTACCCCCAGGGGAGCCTTATGTTGGTCATAGACTAGGAAAAGGTCACCTTCAGAGAAAATCCGAGGACGAACAGACTGATCATATTGACACTTGACTCATTTCTTATGATCCTCATTAGTTAATGCTGCATCACAGCATCGCTCACCGATTTTCTTGAGATATAATAAGCATTCCTCAAGTGGTGAAGTGCTCGAAAATAACTGTACGACCAACTTTAGAGATGGGATCTAGCACTCTATTGGCAAGACTACTTCCAACCCATAAACGAGTTGAAAGGGTGAGAAACTGGTGGTAGTCTTTACAAACATTCGGTAGGCTCACAATGTTCAGTACAACATCAAATGCCAATTTCATTTGGCAGAATTGATCATTCACTGCAGAATAGTCTTGAGGGATTTATTCAAAGATTCTAGTTGACCATTCACTTGTGGGTATTAGGTTGATGAATTCTCTTGCCTCAACCGAAGATTTGATGTTAAATTAGACATCATTTTTTCTGAAAGTGACTTCCATGGCTAGTGACAATCTCCCTCGGGATGTCGAACCTTGCTACTATCTGGTTAAAAATAAAGAAAGTTGTTGTTTCGCCATCATTATTGAACGTTGGCATAGCCTAAACCCACTTTGTGAAGTAGTCTACTGCTACGATGATATAATGATKCCCCCTGGATGAAGTCGGGTGGCATGTAGTATAATCAATCCCCCACTTGGTGAAGGGACCAACTGTAATGATGGGAAACATGGGAGTGGGGTGTGCCCTCATCTTTTGAGAGAATATCTAACAGGGGTRGAACTTCTTGACCGATTCAACGCAATCCTTGATCAACGTCGGCCAAAAKTAATCGGCTCATAGAATATTTTGGGATGTTTCCAACCCATAAAAATGACCACCACATGCTCTAGTGTGGCAGTCGTTAAGCACGAGTTCCGCTTCTTCATGAGTGAGACACTGGAGAAGGATGAAATCTATAGCTCGACAATACAAAGTGTCATCGAGCATGAGATATTTTTTTTCCGGATGGCGTATACATCGACGGTCATCGCGAGAAGCAAGGGAGGGGCACTTCAGAGTATGGAGATAAACTAGTATATCTCCATACCATGGGTCTGAAGATGAAATCAGAAAAAGATCTCCTTTAATCGTTGATTCTTCGTGCGTAACATCACCTGACTCAACCAAAAGTTTCGAGATAAGTTCCACAAAGAACAATGACTTCTTAGATTTCGCAGAGACAAAATCCAAGTCAAATTCCTGGAGGATAACAATCCATCTATTGATATTTCTGTCGATTCATGTCGTGTCAACACATATTGGAACGAATTCACAATGACAATGACGGTGGTCTTGCAAAGCAGGATAAAATGACAGAACTATTGGATAGCATGCATTGTTGCCAATGCAAGCTTCTCAACATGGGATCAATTGAGTTTTGGTCCAACCGGGCCTTGGCTCAGGTAATAAATCACATTCTCTTAGAGAAGATCATCCTCTTGAACCAAGACCATACCAATGCTCGAATCTGCAACGGCCAAGTACAATAAGAAATATTTATTATAATTGGTTGGTCGAAGTAGAGGGGTAGATGTAAGGGATTGTTTCAACACTTCGAAAAAGCGTTGAGTGGTTTCATCCCAATAGAAAGGAACATCATTTTTCAGTAAACGTATGAACCCTTTAGTAATATCGGCATAGTTTGCGATAAAACATCGAATAAAGTTGGCTTTTCCCTATAAAATATGGACGTGAGGGACTGTGCATGGGGGATGCAATTGAACTATCACCTCAACCTTTAGAGGATCGACCATTATCCTTATTGTCGAAACTATTAAACCTAAAAGATGACCCGACGTCATGCAAAAAATGCATTTTTTGGGATTCAAGCAAATCTGATAGTAGCGACATCTCTCAAAGATAAGTCAGAGGTGCATGGGATGATCATCTCTCTTACGAGATCATGATGCTAAACCATCAAGATAAGCCTTGACTATGTGTTTGAGGTTGTGGAAAGAAAAATACATGGCCCACTGAAAGGTGGCTCCAACATTCCTCAGGCCAAAAGGCATCATCCGATAAGCAAATGCACCCCATGGACAAATAAAAGTTGTTTTGTGCTGGTCTTCGGGCTTGATCTGAATCTGTTTATATCCCAAGAAACCATCCATGAATGAAAAGACCTCACAGTCAGTGAATTCATCGACAATATAATCAATGAACGGGGTGGGCAAATTATCCTTTGGACATGCCTTGTTCAAATCACGAAAGTCCATACATATGTGAATCATTCCCTGCTTTTTGTTGACCAGAACGAGATTTGACACCCATTGAGTCAATTGAATAGGGTAGATGAAACTGACTTTGAGAATTTTCTCTACTTCAGCCTTAATAGTTGTTTCTTTTTGAGGATTAACTGGACGAAGCTTTCATCTGACCGACTTGGTGTCAGGGTAATTCTTTATCTCATGTTCGATGATTATTAGATCTATGCCTAGCATTTCCTCATAGGACCAGGAAAAAATGTCACAAAACTCTTTAAATAAATCTATATCGATGTGAATATCTTCAGGGGAGCATTCCGCTCCGATGAAAACATTCTCCGCGATGCCAGGGGTTCTGGAGATGTCAATAGGTATCATTTCAGTGATGGTTTCCGTATTACCCTTGGCATAAACTGCGTGCATAGCTAGAGGATTAATACGAAAAGACCTATCTCTAGTCATAGTCAACATGAATTCACCTTCCTCTATTCTTTCTAACTCCGTGAGCAAATAAGATCTTTGATGGAGATCATCCCAGGGTCTGTCTGGACCAGTCAATGCCTCTATAATTTCCTCGTCAGAGGGAAACACCAAGTCTAAGGAATCGATAGCGGCAAGGGAACCTTGAGCCCATCTAGGCTCGAGAACTGGATCTAACTCCTATGCGGGAGTCAGATTGAGGTCAGCTGAAGCTTTATGGACAATAAATTATGCAACTTTTGTCGTGGACAAGGGCATGGCCATGCCATGATGCCCTGTCCCTTCCATCCTAGCCGATGGGGAAGGAAGAGTCCATGTATCGTTAAAGTAAGTTGTATGAAATGACAACATTTGAAAAATGTTGGCCCTAAGCTGGTCAGGGACAACCGATATGAGATTAGCATTGCCGAAAGGAGGCAGGTAATGAAAAGTACCCATCAAAGGTGAGCACAAACCAACCCCTATGTTGATGACATCGGGATGAGGGGTATCAATCATTGGGACCATGGATGCCCCTGATGAAGGGTCAGGACAGGAGAAGGAAAACTTATCAGTGGATACGATCTGGCCTTCATGTGGAAACAACAAGACCCGAAAAAATGTGGCAACCACTGCATGCATAACATAGGTACAAATCCTTCCTAACAAAAGGTTGTATTCGAGAGCCGCATCAACTACCTCAACTTTGATGCACACAATATTCCCCCCTAACTGCATGGGGAAAGAAGGGATGATACCATGTGGTCTGAAAGAATGATTATGGAAGGAAGTAAGCAGAGTAGGTGATAGTCAAAAAACGGGTTGGCCAATGGCCTTCCAACATGCCAACGACATCACGCATGTCGAGGCACCCTCATCAACCATCGTGCGGAAAATATTTCAGGTAAAATATTTCGTGGTGTAAGACACTACTATCTGAAATGCAACGTGGTATGGGAGACGATGTTTTAAGTCAGTCATATCAATCATAATCGTTTTCAGATTACAAGTCTCGACATATCCTAAGGCAGTTAACAACACCTTTCTCTGTGACGGGAAGCTCTGGAGGACCTCCAAAGCATACATTGCGCAAGGGGTTTGTGAAAAATCCTCCACCACAGAGTAGTTCTTTGTGGCCCTCGTGTTTGGATTGTGAGAATCTTTCTTGAACGCCCCTTTCAGGATGTGTGTCATTGTTTTGCCCAACGTCTTCTCGATCTAGAGAGGAATAGATGGGTTTACGGCTTACTTACCCTTTTTAGCAATTTTTGGGATTATGTAATCATGTTCCCTAGTCTCTATGTAGGCATCACCTTTCATCATATAAACATTCATGGATGAAGGATTACTAGAAGATGGAGGGGGTCCCTGACTTCCCCCATCCGCACTCGAAGAGGCTTGAGTTAAATTTTCCCCATGAGGAAATGGGTTCATTAACACAATAGGGTGTTGTTGCGCCAATAATTTATGGGCCTCCACAAGCTGAGGGAACAAGTGAGTTGGGTGGTCTTCCATGCAAAGGTTACATGGATACTTGGACTTTATTTTCTCTGTGTTTCCCCCGCAATCATTGTTGGTGGGTTTCTTATCCCCCTTACTCTTCTTCTTTCTCTATTTTTTCTTTCTATTAGGTTGTTGGTTGGCCTTCGGGTTTGTCGACTGCACACTGTGTACTTGCGACATTTGAGTATGGGGAGAAGTTGAACTAGAGGTTTGGCTGGCCTTGTTTACTATATCGACAATTGTTTCAATTGATTTGACAGTTGAACCAACTATATCATCGACATGTGGTCTAGACTTGTGTCTGGACTTGTTAAGGATAGACTGTGGCACATATGGAAAAACTTCATAGAGTAAACCAGACTGTGAGTATATTAGTTCAAGCTGTTCAAATCTCATTATTGCCTCTTCCTCAGAAAATACACCTGGCGTTGCAACGTCTTTAGATAACTGAGGTACCAAAGACTTAAGGAACCACTCCAGCAGGAAAGCCGGTGGGACTGATACTTTTTGGTACTGGTAGTTGTAAGAGGATGGTATTTTTGGTTTGGAGTAAAGAAATATGTGATTGATTACATAGCTATATGCATTGAATGTCAAAAGGTAAAACATGAACATCGACATCCAATGAGACTACTACTACAATTTACCATTTTGGAATGGAAATGGGAACTGGTTACAAAATATTTCTTCACTAAATTTCCAAAAACATCAAAATAGCATGATTCCATCATGGAACTGGTGAACAAGATTACAAAGGATGCACATTTTATTCTAGTCAAGATGACTCATAAGTAAGACAACATTGAAAATATTTATATGAAAGATATTTCTATGCTACATCAGATGCCTACGACAATAGTCTCTGACAAAGATTCTAAATTCACATCTAATTTTTGGAAATGGTTATTTAAAGGATTTGAGACAAACCTAAATTTCAACATAGAATATCATCTAGAGTCAAATGGGTAGACAGAGAGGGTCAATGTAATAATTGAAGATATGATTAGAATGTATATCATGGAAAAGCCTTCCAGATGGGAAGACTATCTTCATTTATTCAAGAAGTATGTATCTGATCCTACCCATGTGATTGATTGGACTATGAATCAGGTGGTACATGAATGAGACTTTCGGGTGGATCTAGTGTAGATCATGGACAAGAATGTAAAGGTTCTTAGGAACCAAACCATTGTTCCATTTGAAGAAAAATATATGCATCGACATATTTTTTTCCAACTTTTGATGAAAAATAAATGTACATTTGTATATAAGTATACAAAGACTCCATTTTGGCACCTAAAGTTCCTAGAGCCATAGCTCAGAGACTTCATGTTTGACCTATTCTAGAGCCCTATAAAGGAAGTGAGACAATTTGAAGGACTGTGGTGTGGAGAAGGGGCTACACTTCCATAGGTTGTGCAGGTTGATAGGAATGAGAGATCGTTGGTTGAAATTTTTGTAGGAGTCATTAAACTGCAAAGTTATTAAGTATTGTGATGTAAAATTTTGTATGTATATGTACACTAGTATGGTAGAATGCACTAACGATGGTGCAAAATGTCAAGGGAGTGGAGTATAAGACCCTCATTTTTAATCCCCATATTAGAAATGTATATTGTAAATATGATATATGATCATGGGTCGGGCGATGTAATATGTAAAAATTATATATTTAGATATAATAAAATAAAATGCATCATTGGTTGCAGAAAACTAAGGACGAAGTCATGGGGGATAAGTCTCCACAAGAGAGAGGTGGAAAAAGGAGGTCTACAAGGAAATCCCACATATATAATAAAACCAAGTCACTTTTCTAAATTCTTTTATTATTAATGTTTACCTCATTTGACTTATCTAACCAATCAATGAATGCATGTAATAGGTTGATGGGAAAAGTCATCTCACTAGTTATTGGAGAATGGGATAAAGTACATGCATGCAAGAGGTGGGTGAAAGAGTCATTTTGCCTAGTTATTAGAGCATGGGATGGGTATAAGCATTTTGGGAAAATGTGACAGAGTCAAAGCATGCATGAAGAAGAAAAGGGGTATGGCCGACAATGGTTATATAGGTTGGTAGAAGAGAGAAAAAGAGAGTGTTGGGTGCTCGGAAGAGAGGGAAACCACAATATTGTTGAACATAGATTGTCAGAGCTGGAAAATGCATAAAGGTTAGGCTATTAAGTCTGTAAGTAAGATTTATTTTGAGGAAATCACCCAAAAGAAAGTTGATTTGTACAAGATTTATTTGCAGAAAATCACCCAAAAGAAAGTGGACTAGATTTGTTGTACAACTAGAATTCCTCGAGTACTGAGATGAGAGATTTCCTATCCAATATGTGTTGAAACCTTGGAGGAAAGTGGGATGGATAAAGGGACTTGGTTTGTGTAGGTTGAGGGGAAATAGAGATGGTGGATTGGAATTGTTGTAGGAAATATCTTGCTATGATTTTTACTGGGTTTTGGGCTATGAGTAGAAAGTAGCTAACTATACGAGTCATTTTTCTTTTGGATTTATAGCCCTAACTCACGGGTGATGTGCTGCTAAAAGAACTAGATTAGAGAGGTCTATGGTTGTCTGGAATGTTTGTCAATTGCATCAAGTTGTGTATATTATTCATCAAAATAAGTGGTTTCATCACCATTTGTATTTCCTATTAATTATTGATCTTTATTGATACATTTTACTCTATGTTCTAAATGTTTTAATGTTGTTGTGTATGCTTAAATAAGAGGCATTCATTTATGAAATGAATTTAAAATTGGTGATAATTACAAGACATTTTATTCATGCTCCATGAATTCACTATAATGAATATAGCCATGGTAGTGGGCATGCTAAAAGTATCTGTTACACATCAAAATTACTCACTTTGATAGTGTCGCAAGTGTCGTCATTACAAAGGTCGCAAGTGTCGCATTTTTCTCACAAGGTCGCAAGTGTTGCATATTTCTCACAAGTGTCGCAAGAAAGCATACTGCCATGATGCCTATGTCGTGCCTATAACGACATGAGAAGGACACTTGAAACACCTCAAACATCTGATTTGGAAGAGGAGAAATGAGTGAACAACTTGCAAACCTTTTGCCACCTGAAAGCACCTCAAAAA
>ML802036.1:0-16084 GCA_009831015.1 Picea engelmannii
AAGTATCATTTGTTTAAAAATGGTGTTGAGTACATTGTTAGAGCACATACAAAGAAGATGAATTTGTCACTTACAAATGATGGACAAATGAAAAGACTAGTCAATGCTAGTACGAACCTTGTACTTTTGATGACTAAACCCAAAGACAATGATGAAGAACAAGTTCTCAAAGGATGTGATGAAAAGTTACAATCTGATTTGCATGAGGTTGTTAACAAAAATGTTGATATGTTTCAGGAACCAATGGGATTGCCTCCTAAAAGGGGTGTCCAACAAGAGATTCTATTGCAGCAAGGAGGTCCTCTTCCAAACCTTGACATGTGCAGGATGTCAATCGGGGAGAAATTTCAAAACAGAAAACAAGCCCAAGAGTTGCTTGAAAAAAGGGTCATCAAACCAAGCACTTCGCCATGTAGGGCACCAATTGGTTTGGTACCAAAGAAAGATTGTATATGGCATATGTGGGTAGATTTCATAGCCTTGAACAAGACTACAAAGATGATTGTTCAAGGAGACATATGGAAGAAATCTTTGAGATCAAAGCAAGCTCCATTGCGTGCCTTAACAAGTTATGTTTTCCACTTGGTGATAAGGTATAAGAAATACTTGTATGATAAAGTTGTTGATATGCTTACTAGGCCTATTGTTAGTGCTTTAGTTATTTACAAGCATAATATTATCATGCATGAGAGCTATTGGGAACAGTATGCTATAGATGTTGATTTCAAATATTTTTATGCAACTTTATGTCATGCTAACCAAGTTGAGGAATTGGATTCCTATGTGCATGGTAAACTTTTGCATCTTGGCAAGCTATGTTTTTCACAGGGTGAAAGAGTCAACAAGATAAGAGAAGCACATTCTTCTCTTGTTGCTGGACATTTTGGTATGGGCAAGATGGTGGCTAGATTGAAAAGCAAGCATCCTAAGTTTTGGGATGAGCATCTACATTACTTCCAGCATGCTTATAACTAGGCCAATAATTTCATTGAACCGGTTAAGTTTGTACAGCAAACTGTTCAAGAACAGTTGAGAAAGAGCCAAGCCAAGTAAACAGCAAGGCATGACAAGTTTCATATTGGTATCAAAGGCATCAATCCAAGCAAGGTTGGATGGATTGATATTGTAAAGGTGAGAGAATTGTACCCTCATCTACAGATTGACTAAAAGTAGTATTTTGGAGGTCCAAAATTTTCCCAATGGGGAGGTGTGATCTAGGGGATCAAACTGTGCTCAAAAATCAAAGTTCTCAGAATCGCTTCAAATCGGACATGAGTGTAGGCCTCATCGTTACAAACCCAACACAACTTGAATGGGATCAAACAGGCATCATATGAGAAAGATATTGTGTTTTGTTCATTTTTCCAAGCAGGCAAAATTTTGATGACTGTGCAGTGCATACAGTCTGTACAGTGCTGATGTGGAAGCTGGTCGTACAGGCCGTACAGTGACATGTTCAGAGTAGCATGTTGACTGGGCAGGTGTGGTAGACATGGGTGAATGATATTTTGACACATGGCATTTATTTCGGCTAATGGTATGGTGCCATGTGGCCTAGTCGTGGGTTGCCACGTGGCACCCCGTTGTTGGTTGGTTGTGGAAAAATTGTATGGACTCCACAAGAGTTGAACCCGTGACCTCCAGGCATGGGGGAAGAGTCTTGGCGAGGCCGGGAAACCATCCCACCCACGGTATTGCTTTTTATGTATGGTGTGAATTAAATATTTAAACTTGAGTTAATGTAAAGTCTGTGGAGTTAAGGGCTGGGGCCTAGCCCCAGCTCCCGATGCAACACACCTCATATAACCCTACCACATGAATATGCTCCATAAATATTGGTGTGGTTTTAGTTTGAATGGAGTCATCCCTTGGTGCGGTCACATGAAATCAATCCATAAAACCTTAACTCTACACCTTTTGGTGCAGATAAAGGCGTGGCACTTAGCCCGTCAGGTCTGGGGCCTATGCCATATGGCCATACCATATGCCTGACCCTTACACTGGGTGCATGGATTTTTCACAGCAAAGGAGTTAGCCCCTGGTCATAGGTATCACTCCATATGACCGCACACCTTCGTGGAGGGAGCTAGCCAATGGGCATGCCAAAAGGGTAAGTCGTTGGCCACATGGGGCCATACGAGCAAGTTCTTTGTCGGAATTTGCGAGCCAGCGCACTAATGGTCCTACAATTTCACCCAGCTTGCAGGAACCTTTGTGTTTACTAGGTTTTGGAGTGGAAAACACACAAAGGCCGAGTTAGTCGATCACATGTGTGTTTTGGTGAGAAGGTACAACAAGCTTGAAGGGGAACACTTCCAGGGAGTGTAACTTCTTCATTTTTTGGCCAAACCAGGTGCCAAAAAAGCCCAACTAGGGGTTTTTGGACGTTCTGAAGCCATTCAAGCCATCCATTTTGTATTTTGAGCATTGTAAGAGAATTTTTTAATCATAATTAAAATGATCCAAGGGAAGTTGGACCAAGAGATGTAGCCCAAGAGAGGGGTGAACTCCTTTATCATTTGTTGTGTTATGTGTTCATTTTTTATGGTTGTTATCTGTCTGATATGTTGCTCATGTTTAAGTAAAACTCACTAAATTTATTTGTTAGTAAATTGATCCTATTACCCAAACACATGTCATTTTACACTTGCAAATTAAAGAGATAAGTCTTCTTCATTTTTAAGATCTATTGGAAACATATTCATTCCATTTTCAGATCATGGGATCAACTTAAGCAAGACAAGAACCTTGATGAAGAGAGGATCTCATGGAGGCAGTTCAAAGGATATTTCCAAGAGAAATATGTGTCTGAGCATTACTATGAAAGGAAGATGGAAGAGTTCTTTGAAATCGAGTTGGTAAGCATGACAATGGATGAATATGAGAAGAGGTTATTTGAATTTTTGAAGTATGTTGAATTCATAAAAGATGGTAAGGTTAAAATATAAAGGTTTCTAAGTGGGTTACTCTCCTTCTATAGTGAAAAGATTCAATATGATAACCCTAAAACCTTGAAGGAAATCATAAGGAGAGCAAGACATCTTTATGAGCAAAGCAGAGGAAGGCCAGTTTTCCAAAAAGATTGGAATAACAAGATGAAAGGGAAAAGGGATCAAACGCAGAAAGGTTTTAAGACACCCTTTTTCAAGAAAAACACCCAAGCAAATTAGCAAGGCCAGTCAACCCAAAATGAGCACAAGATTGTGGATTCATTTGGGAAAAGGCCAAGGTAGCATCGTGAACAATGTTGGGGATGTGAGGTAAATCACTTATATAGGGATTGCCCTCACAAAGTAGAAAAAAGAGGATCATCCACAACATTCAAGAGGCAGAAATAGGGGAAGACATGGGAGGAAACATACCAAGTATTTATGCAGCCTTGGACAACAAGAAAGTGAAATATTGATCCCCCGTGATTGAAGTGGAAGGTAAGATTGATAACCATCCCATAGCAATTTTAATTGATTCTGGAGCTAGCCATAATTACATAAACTCTAACATTGTTGAAATATTTCACTTGCAAACGAGTAAGCATAAGAAATATTTGTTAGTTCGGTTAGCCACATGAGCTAAGAGAAAGATCAATGAGTTGGTTAAAGATTGTCCAATATACATGAATGGACTCAACACAAAGGTAGATGTAAACATCATACCATTGGGTTCATATGATTGTCTAATAGCCATGGATTGGTTGGAAAAACACCATGTTGTCCTAGATCGTTACAACAAGAAAATAGCATGTCTTGATGAAGAAGGAAAAAAGGGAAGGGTTCAAGGCATTCCAAGAGTTGTAGTTGTTAGAGAGATTTCAGCTATGTAATTAAGGAAGAGTTTCAAGAAAGGATGTCAAATTTTTGCAGCCCATATGGAAGAGACAGCCAAAGATAAAGTGACTAGCATTGAATACCATTTGGTCTTAAGGGATTTTGAAGATGTTTTTAGAGAAATATCGGGCTTTCCACCAAAGAGAGACATTGATTTCTCTATTGATTTGGTCCTAGGAGTTGTCCCAGTGTCCAAGACACCATATAGAATGGACACACCAGAGTTGAAAGAGTTGCAGATGCATCTTGAAGAGTTGTTAAAGAAGGGATATATATGCCCAAGTGTGTCACCTTGGGGAGCCCCGATTATTTTTGTGAAGAAGAAAGATGGAACCTTAAGGTTGTGTATTGATTTCATAAAGCTAAATAAGGTAACCATAAAGAAAAAATATCATTTTCTAAGAATTGATGATTTGTTTGATTAGTTGAAAGATGCAAGAATATTTTTGAAGATTGACTTGAGATCGCGTTATCATCAAGAGAGGATAAAGGAAGAAGACATTAGAAAGACATCATTTAGGACAATATACATGCATTATGAATTCACAGTAGTACCATTTGGACTATCAAATGCCCCATTTGTTTTGGTGTTTGATGAATGGAGTGTTCGGGGAGTACTTGGACAAGTTTGTAATTGTGTTCTTAGATGATATACTTGTTTACTCTAAGTCAAAAGCGGAACATGAGAAACATTTAAGAATGGTGTTGCAAGTTTTAAGAGAATATAAGTTGTATGCTAAGCTAAGTAAGTGCACATTTTATCAAAAGAAGATTCACTGCTTGGGGCATATAATTTTAGCAGAAGGGATAGAAGTTGATCCTGAGAAGGTAGACATGATTAGAGGATGGCCAGAACCAAGAAATGTCACAGAGGTCATATCATTCATGGTTCTTGTTGGTTATTACCGAACATTCATAAAAGGGTTCTCAAGGATTGCAAATCCAATCACTTCATTACAAAAGAAGGGAGTGAAATTTGAATGGACTCCCAAGTGTGAAGAGAAATTTCAACAGTTGAAAGACATATTGACAAGTGTGTGAATACTAAATATTGCAGACCCGGATGAAGATTTTGTTGTGTGTTAAGCCCTAATATTGGCTCATTACCCCTTAATTGGGGCATATTATATTAGTAATGTTATTTTATTTATGTCGGCTTTAGGCCATTAGTTGTAATTAAACCTCCTAGTCTCCTATATATACCAAGGCAACATTTTCATTTAGAATCATCTTGTACTTGAACAATTGATGCAGGAGCATCGCAAGGGCATGCAAGCATAGCCAGCAGTGAGCCAACACGGAGATAAGAGACAGTTGGAAAAGCACCGAGCACATTTTTTGAAAATGTTTTGAAATATTAATGAAGTCATTAAGTGGAGGCATGCTTGTATTATTGTAAAAGGACCTTGAGCGATATGCTCTTGTCCATAGTAGATAGGAGCCTTTATGTGTAATGAATGTAGGTAGATAGAATTTAATTCTAGATTAGACAGTTTTAGAGTGCAAGAGGGAAGCGAGATATAGACACCCTCATTGTATAGTTGTAAGATTATTATGAGCATAGAGCATAGAGAAGAGAGTAGAGAGTTGTAGTTGAAAACACCCATGTACAAAGATTTGAATTAATAGAAAGAACTTCGATTCAAATTCATGGTCTCGTATTATTCTCTGTGTATGCATGTTGAATGTTATGCTCATGGATGTTTACTTTCTGTTATACATTTTCTTTATGTGTTGTGTATATGATTTCATGCTTTGTGTTTGAAGTCTGAGAGAAAGGGAAATGAGTTTCAATTGTTTCTCTATCTGAGGAAGAATTCTTGCAAGGAGTGCAATTGAATTGTCCGCAAGGAGTGCATTGATAAAGGGTTCATAGGTTTGTCTCTGAAAGATCAGATAGGATAGCTTTTGTTCTCATTTCCTCAGAAGTGCAGTTGGGCACATGAGTTGTGCAAGGCATACGTAGGCCGAGTAAAGTTTCAAAGTTTACGAACCTGAGAGATTTTTGAAGGACTACTGCTGCATGGAGTGCGCAGAGTCGAAGGACTTCAATTATTTAAAGTAATTGAAGGATTTTCCACAAGGAGTGTGTGCAGGAATATTCTTTAAGACTCGGAGTTGGAGAAAGCTCAGGAGGGATAGAGTCTTCACAGTTGTCGAAGAAAAGAACAAAAGGTTGATGCCTTGAGGTGTTGAAAGGAGGCATCACAAGGTTGTGTTGCAGGCGGTTAAGTTCCGTGGAAAAACACTTTGGTTACGAGTGCAACAGTTCTTGAAGGGAGAACGGACGGTCGTAATTCTCCATGGAGAATTCACGAAGTCCCGCGAGCCGTCAGATCTCATAAAGGAGAAAGGAGGTTACGGTGGTCATTTTCTGCAAGCGGAAGCTCAAGAGGAAGAGGACCATAGATTCACACCAATGAGGACCATTGGATATACTCGTAAAATTCCATTTCGGGGTTTCGTGGGTTGAAAGACCGAAGCTTTGATGTTTGGATTCGCGAAATTGCGAAGTTCGAAACTCTGACAAGGCGAGAAGTTTCGTAGTGGAGCCCAGTACTTGGACACGTGCCAGAGTCCAAGCATTTCGGCATTTCAAGGTTTCGTGAGAAGGAGAACCAAAGGCCTTGTAGCGAGATTCGTGAAGTTGCAAAAGGCAAAGTCCCGAAGGGGCGAAGAAACGTGTGTGTGGGGCCAGCTATCGGTGACGTGTATCGGGGTTCGACGTTTCAGCGTTTCGGAGGATAGAAGGTTGCAACTTCCATCCCAAAAGTCCTGAAGTCACGAGTTGCGATAAGGTTGTTGATGATTTCGGGATCTCGACACTTCGGGTGTCGAGGATACCAAGGAGGCATCGCTTGAAGAGAGAAATCGTGAAGTGCGAAGATAGCATGAGGGACACATGATAGAATCGCGAGGTGGGCACATGGAAAAAATGAGTGGACACGTGTCATCTGTTGAAAGAAGTCAATACCTCGTTGACCTCTCATGTCTTGGAGATTCACGAGACAAGAGTCGGGAGTTCAACATCGAAACTCATGAAGTAGCGAGAAGCGAAAAGTGCTAGAGTTATGCCTAGTCGGTGGTCATGCGCAAAGGGCATTGACAAGAGAAGGAGCTTACATGTATCGGCATTTCGAGTATCACGAGATTTGGAAGCAAGAGTTGGGAGTCTCAACTCACGAACTCGCGAGTAGCTATTTGTGACAAGCACTTAGGCACATTGGGAGTTCGGGTCTCGGAAGGTGAAGAGTTGAAGATTTTGGGAGGAGAAGTCGCGAAGTCACGAACCCCGAAATCTCAAAATTGTGAGAAACACGACCACATCGTTTGGTCAAAAGGAGGCAGGAATTGAGGTTTCATGTTCGATCGCGTGAACTCAATTTGCAAGGACCTATGGAGAAGCATCATTTTGTGTTTATTGGATTCCCCAAAGAGGAATCGAAGAGTCAATCCGACTCAAGGAGAGGAAGTAGAGCGATCCTGTAGCAAATTGTCGACCCGGGGGCTGATAGGGTCGGCGTCTGTGTCATCTGGTATCAGAGCCTGATTCTTGTTTGTATATTTCAGGTAGGAAAAGTGAGAAGGAATTTCAGTCATGTCGCCGAGGAGAAGGGACAGACAAACACCCGATCCACCAGAGGATAGGGAGGTGTCAAGAGAAAGAGGTAGGCAGGTGCTGAATCTAGCCATGGAAAGAGATATACATGACCTACGCGCCAGAGTCATGGACATGGAAATAAAGCAGAGGTTCACACCTGATATTGGAGATGTCAGTGAGTCTGAAAGCGAAGATGAAGCTGGACATGGAGAAGAAGAAGTCACAGTAGAAGATGCAACAAATGAACGCTTGCTTAGAGTTGTTGCAAGAATGGGTGCAAGAGCCAAAATAAACATTCCAGTTTATGAGGGAAACTTGGATGCTGAAGATCTTCTAGACTAGATTAGAGCTCTAGACACATATTTTGACTATGAAGATGTTGAAGAAGACAATAAGGTCAAACATGTTGTCACGAGACTTAAAGGACATGCAGCATTATGGTGGGATGAACTACAAGCTGACAGATGTTGCCAAGGTAAGCAGAAAATCAAGAGTTGGGATAGGATGATTGCAAATATGAAAGAGAAATTCATTCCCAGAGATTACCAGATTACTCTATTTCAAAGGATGCAGAAATTGAGACAGAAGTTGATGACAGTGAAGGAGTACACTGAAGAGTTCTACACGCTGAACATCAAAGAAGGTCTTCGTGAAAGTAATGATGAAAAGGTTTCCAGGTATATGAATGGCCTGAGATATGAAATTTAGGATGAGATGAGCATGATGATCATCTGAACGGTGGAAGATGCTTATCAGATGGCTCTAAAAGTTGAAGAGAAGTTGAGCTGAAAACAAGGTCAAAGAGGCCGAGGAAGAAGTCAAGCCAGGGGAAAATTAGTCGTCCAAGATAAAAATCAGAAGCCTAATGAAGAATGGAAGAAACCTAAGATTGAGAGAGGTGGAAGCTCACAGAAAGGGCAATATGTTGGACAGAGAAGGTCGTATGTTGATCAGAGAGGAGAGTATGTTGATAACAACATTTTTCCTCGTATTAGAGGTAGAGGAAGAGGAAGAGGTGGAGTGATAAAATACTTCACATGCAGAAAGGTCGGACACAAGTCTTATGAATGTCCAAACAAGAAGAAAGAGGAAGGAGAGACTCACATTGCCGAAGCACAAAAGTGAAATGTTGAGGAAGAGGATGTTGAAGGCGGAAGATCGTTGATGTTGCAAAAAGCTCTTTTAACACCAGAGAAGGAGGTGGAGAGTTCAGTCCAAAGAAACAGAATTTTTCAGACTTCTTGCAAAACCAAGGACAGGGTATGCAAAGTCATTGTGGATAGTGGTAGCACAAATAATCTCGTTTCTACAGAGATGGTAGAAAAACTGGAGCTGGATATGATTGAACATCCGAGCCCATACAGAGTTTCGTGGTTGCAAAAAGGACATCAGGTAAATGTCACTAAGCAATGTTTAGTTGAGTTTAAAATAGGAGGGTATAAAGATGAAATACTTTGTGATGTTATTCCTATGGATGTTTGTCATCTATTGCTAGGTAGACCGTGGAAATATGACAGGAATGTGATTCATGACGGGAGAATGAACACATACACCCTAGAGAAGAATGGGAGAACTCACATGTTGTTGTCGATTAAGGATAAAGAGGTGAAGCCTGAAGTAAGTAACACTGTACTTCTCATGAGTGGGAAGGAACTTCTTACAGAGGTTAAGAAGAAGGAGGAACTGCAATTCATTGTGTTCAGGAAGCCAAAGATTGTTTTAACCAACACAAGGGTAGATGATTTACCAGAAGAGGTTTAGGAACTGCTAGAAGAGTTCGCTGACATAGTAGTGGACAAACTACCTCGTTCATTGCCACCGATCAGAAGTGTTAGTCATCATATTGATCTCATACCTGGAGCTAGTTTACCAAACAAAGCAGCGTACATATTGATGCCGCAGGAGAATGAAGAGGTCAAAAGACAAGTCCATGATTTGTTGGACAACGGTTTGGTCAGAGAAAGCTTGAGTCCATGTGTTGTTCCGACAGTACTCATTCCGAAGAAAGACGGAGGCTAGAGGATGTGTACTGACTCGAGAGCGATCAACAAGATAACCATCAGGTACAGATTTCCATTTCCAAGGATGGATGATCTGATGGATTGCTTGAGTGGGGCCAAATTTTTTTCAAAGATTGATTTGAAAAGTGGATATCACCAGATTCGTATGAGTGAAGGAGATGAATGGAAGACAGCATTCAAAACCAATGAAGGGTTATACAAATGGCTTGTCATGCCATTTGGTTTAACAAATGCACCGAGTACTTTCATGAGATTGATGAATGAAGTCCTGAAGGATTTCATCAGAAAATTTGTCATTGTGTACCTTGATGACATATCGATTTTCAGTAAAACAAAGGCAGAGCATCTGAAACATTTGGCTAAAGTGATGCAGAGGTTACAGCAAGAGAAGCTGCTGATAAACATGAAGAAATCCTCATTCATGAAAACGGAGCTCATTTATTTGGGTTTTGTTATTTCTGTAGATAAGTTGAGGATGGATCCAGATAAGGTGGAGGTAATTAAGAATTGGCCATCACCGAAGAGTATATTTGAGGTGAGAAGTTTTCACGGATTGGCTAGTTTCTACCGAAAATTCATTAGGAATTTCAGTGGAATTAGTGCACCGATGATGGACACAGTGAAGAAGAGACATAAGTCTTTTCACTGGACGGAAGAGGCTGAGAAAAGATTCAATTTTCTAAAAAGGAAAATCACGGAACAACCAATTCTGGTATTGCCTGATTTCCAAAAGACATTTCAAGTAAAATGTGATGCAAGTGGATTTGCAATAGGGGCAGTCTTGAGTCAAGAAGACAGGCCGATAGCATATTTCAGCGAGAAGTTGAATGAAGCCAAGATAAAATACTCCACATATGATAAGGAATTCTATGCTATTATACAGGCATTGAAAAAATGGAGACATTACTTAATCCCGAAGGAGTTTGTCTTGTATAGTGATAATCATGCATTGCAATTTGTGACTCAACAGGAGAAGTTGAATCAAAGACATGTTAAATGGGTTGAATATATGCAAAATTTCACTTTTGTGATTAAACATATTTCTGGAACTGCTAACAAAGTTGTTGATGCTTTGAGCAGGAAGTGTTTGCTATTGCAGGAGTTCAGAGTCAAAACATTGGGTTTTGATGATCTTAGGGACATGTACAGAGATGATCCAGATTTTAAAGAGGTGTATGAAGCAGTTGAGAACCCAATTCTCAGGGATAGAAGCCAATGGGCAGAATACATGATCCAGGAAGGATTATTGTTTAAAGGTAATCAGCTTTGTATTCCAAAATGCTCCATGAGGGAGAATTTGCTGAAGGAGAAACATAGTGGAGGATTGGCCAGACATTTCGGTCATGACAAGACATTCGCAAAGTTGAATGAGTCATATTTTTGGCCAGGAATGCGAGAAGATGTCAAAATATTCATGGACAGATGCAGAATTTGTCAACATTCAAAAGGAAAGAGGCAAAATGCAGGTTGTTATCAACCATTACCCATACCTGAGAGGCCGTGGGATGCAGTTAGCATGGACTTCATATTGGGATTGCCAAGAACACAAAGAGGGTTTGACTCAATCTTTGTGATGATGGATAGATTTTCCAAAATGGCACATTTCATTCCATGTCAGAAAACCAGTGACGCAACTCACATTGTGAACCTGTTTTTCAAATAAGTCATTCGACTTCACGGCTTACCAAGGAGTATAGTTTCAGATCGAGACACTGAGTTCGTAGGACACTTTTGGAGAACCTTATGGAAGAAGTTTGGAACAAACTTGTCTTTTAGTTCATCTTGTCATCCTCAGACGGATGGACAGACAGAAGTCGTGAACAGGAGTTTGGGAGACTTGTTGAGGAGTTTGGTGACAGAACACCACAGCCAGTGGGACAACATATTACGACAGGCAGAGTTTGATTATAATGACTCACTTAACAGAAGCACGAGATAGGGTCTATTTCATATTGTCTATGGCATGCAGCCAAGAGGAATTTCTGAGTAGAGAGATTCAAAACAGATTGCGACTAGGAGTGCTAGTGAAGAAGATTTCGCAGAAGCGATGAAGGAGCTTCACAGCCAGGTGAAGGAGAGATTGCAGCATTCAAGCCAATAATATAAATGCAGGGCAGATCAACATAGGAGAGAACTTCAGTTTGAAGTTGGTGATTTGATCCTTGCAAATTTGAGAAAGGAAAGGTTCCCGAGGGGAACATATCATAAACTCAAGATGAAGAAAATCGAACCATGTAAGGTCTTGAAGAAATTTGGGGCGAATGCATATGAGATTGAATTACCCGATGGGATCGGAATTTCTCTGATATTCAATGTATTGGATTTGTACCCTTATAAAGTTGAGGAAGTAGAAGCAGGTAGTGAACAGCCAGAGATTCAGTGGACAAAACAAATGCCAGTTGCAGAAAAGCTGCAGATCGAGTGCATACTGGACAAAAGAGTTAGTAAGAAGACCAGAAGAAAGGAATATTTTGAATACTTGGTCAAGTGGAAGGGCCATCTAGTTGAAGATTCCAGTTGGGAAAATGAAGAAGAAATCTAGAAGCATGGACAGACCATGCGCGAACTCATGGACAGGAGCCCATGAAAATTTTCAAGTGAGGGAGTATGATGCAGGAGCATCGCAAGGGCATGCAAGCATAGCCAGCAGCGAGCCAGCGCGGAGATAAGAGACAGCTGGAAAAGCACCGAGCACATTTTTTGAAAATGTTTTGAAATATTAATGAAGTCATTAAGTGGAGGCATGCTTGTATTATTGTAAAAGGACCTTGAGCGATCTGCTCTCGTCCATAGTAGATAGGAGCCTTTATGTGTAATGAATGTAGGTAGATAGAATTTAATTCTAGATTAGACAGTTTTAGAGCGCAAGAGGGAAACGGGATATAGACACCCTCATTGTATAGTTGTAAGATTATTATGAGTATAGAGCATAGAGAAGAGAGTAGAGAGTTGTAGTTGAAAACACCCATGTACAGAAATTTGAATTAATAGAAAGAGCTTCGATTCAAATTCATGGTCTCGTATTGTTCTCTATGTATGCATGTTGAATGTTATGCTCATGGATGTTTACTTTCTGTTATACATTTGCTTTATGTGCTGTGTATATGATTTCATGCTTTGTGTTTGAAGTTTGAGAGAAAGGGAAATGAGTTTCAATTGTTTCTCTATCTGAGCAAGAATTCCTGCAAGGAGTGCAGTTGAATTGTCTGCAAGGAGTGCGTTGACAAAGGGTTCAGAGGTTTGTCTCTGAAAGCTCATATAGGATAGATTTTGTTCTCATTTCCTCAGAAGTGCAGTTGGGCACAGGATTTGTGCAAGGCGTACGTAGGCCGAGTAAAGTTTCAGAGTTTACAAACCTGAGAGATTTTTGAAGGACTACTACTGCAGGGAGTGCACAGAGTCGAAGGACTTCAATTCTTTAAAGTAATTGAAGGATTTTCCACAAGGAGTGCGTGCAAGAATATTCTTTAAGACTCGGAGTTGGAGAAAGCTCAGGAGGGATAGAGTCTTCATAGTTGTCGAAGAAAAACATAGAAGGTTGATGCCTTGAGGTGTTGAAAGGAGGCATCGCAAGGTTGTGTTGCAAGCAGTTAAGTTCCGTGGCAAAACAATTTGGTTACGAGTGCAGAAGTTCTTGAAGGGAGAACAGATGGTCGTAATTCTCCATGGAGAATTCACGAAGTCCCGTGACCCGTCAGATCTCTCAAAGGAGAAAGGAGGTTATGCTGGTCATTTTCTGCAAGCAGAAGCTTAGGAGGGAGAGGATCGTAGATTCATGCCAATGAGGACCGTTGGATCTACTCGCAAAATTCCATTTCTGGGTTTCGTTGGTTGAAAGACCGAAGCTTTGATGTTTGGATTTGTGAAATTGCGAAGTCTGAAAACCCGACAAGGTGAGAAGTTTTGTAGTGGGGCCCAATACTTGGACACATGCCAAAGTCCAAGCATTTCGGGGTTTCGAGGTTTCATGAGCAGGAGAATCAAAGGCCTTGTAGCGAGATTCACGAAGTCGCGAAAGGAGAAGTCCTGAAGGGGCAAAGAAATGTATGTGTTGGTCCAGCTATTGATGACGTGTATCGGGGTTCGGCGTTTCGACATTTTGGAGGATAGAAGGTTGCGACTTCTGTCCCAAAAGTCCCGAAGTCATTAGTTGCGATAAGGTTGTTGACGAGTTCAGGATCTCGGCACTTCAGGTGTCGGGGATACCAAGGAGGCATCACTTGAGGAGTGAAATCGCGAAGTGTGAAGATAGCATGAGAGACACGTGACAGAATCACGAGTTGGGCCCGTGGAAGAAATGAGTGGACGCATGTCGTCTGTTGAAAGAAGTCAATACCTCGTTGACCTCTCGTGTCTCAGAGATTCACGAGACAAGAGTTGGGAGTTCGAAATCAAAACTCATGAAGCGGTGAGAAGCCAAAAGTGTTAGAGTTAGGCCTAATCAATGGTCACGCGTGGAGGGTGTTGACAAGAGAAGGAGCATACCCGTATCGACATTTTGGGTATCGTGAGACTTGGAAGCAAGAGTTGGGAGTTTCAACTCACGAACTCACGAGTAGTGTGTTGTGATAAGCACTTAAGCACATCGGGAGTTTGGGTCCCGGAAGGTGAAGAGTTGAATATTTTGGGAGGAGACATCGTGAAGTCACGAACCCCAAGGTCCCAAAATCGTGAGAAACACAACCACATCGTTTGGTTTCGTATTCGATCATGTGAGCTCAATTTGCAAGGACCTATGGAGAAGCATCATTTTTTGTTTATTGGATTCCCTGAAGAGGAATCAAAGAATCAATCCGACCCAAGGAGAGGAAGTAGAGCGATCCTGTAGCGGATTGTCGACCCGAGGGTCGATAGGGTCGGCGTCTGTGTCAACAATTAAGTGGGGTAAAAGGAGGTTTCCCCCTTGAAGAGGCTTATTATCTGAAATTATCTCTTTTTCAAGGCGTTGATTACTTTTTATGAGGTTTTTCATGCTATATTGATATTTGGTTCTTAACATATGGTATCAGAGCTCAAGGTCTTGGGGTTTCGTTGCTACATCTGAGACACCTTGCAATTTTCACCATAACTTTGTTTCTACAATGTTTCATTAGGAATCACTTGGAGCATATTTAGTAGATATATCAAGGTACGGTGGGTTCAAAATTCACCTCCTGTGGCCTTATACTTTTAGAGATACAGCCTATACAAGATAGGGTTCTGGAATCATCCTGAACTGAGTGATTGCAGGATTTTCGCTATAAAAATTTTTATGTAATGTTTCAAACCCTAAACTCCAAATACTATTTACAAAAATTAGTAAGGTATCTATGGTAAAAAGTTTAGCTTTTGGGTCATCTTAAATTTGTAGATACACCTTGTGTAGGATAGGGTATCTGACTAGTCCTATTGACTAGTCTCAAAAAGGTGTTCCAGGTAAAACAATCATAACTTCTTCCTAATGTATCCAAATTGAGTGGGACTGGTTTCATTGAATCATGGATAGTCTGTATTATTTTTGGTGCACGTTTCAGAATTTTATATCAGTTATTTTGTGAGGGAACGCTATACAAGTGAGATCTCCTGGACAGGCCAAAACTCGGCAAGTTGTGGGGAAGTTACCATAAATTCCACTTGGCACATCCAATTTTGATCAGACCTATGGAATTGAAAAGAAAAAATATCAGAGAACTACATAAAATAAATTTTCATACCCAGAAGGGACGAAAATTGGGAGATACAACAGAAGAAATATTGTCTAGCAGAACCACCTCAAAATCAAGGTTCGAAAGTGATACTTGGCCAACATGCCACCCAAAAAAGGAACTTCTACACCAACTAAGCCTCTAGAAAATCCTACTTGGACTCTTGATGAAGGTGAAGAAATGCGTAGGGACATAAATGATTTACAAAAGAAGATAGTAATAAAAGATGAACTACAAAAGATGGTGGAGGGTTTAAAAGGGGAGATCATGGAAGTACTGAAAATTTTCGTAACAGAGAAGACACTTGAAAGTGAAAATGCATCCCATGAAATTCATAATGAGGACACAAGGAAGGTGAAACAAGAATTGAGAAACTCTAACTTTGGTTTGAAGACCAACCACGTTCCTAAGATTGATATGAGAAAGTTTGATGGCAAGGACCCAATCACATGGATACTTCAGATGGAGCAATTCTTTGATCTCCATAATGTGCCACATACACAAAAGGTACGAATTGCTTCTTTATATTTAGAACCTAATCAATTTGTATGGCATCGATGGCTTTGTTCTTGCAAATCACTCATCACTTGGACAATTTTCATGGAAGAAATGATAGCACACTATGAGGATACAAGGAGCAATACCTTCTTTAGCCAATTGATAAATCTCAAGCAAAAGGGTTCAGTTACCGATCACATTGATAACTTCCAAAGATTGAATATAAAGGTAACTGATATTCTAGATGAGCACTTGATTAATGTATTCATAGGAACTTTAAATGATAACATTTAACATGAGGTTCGCCTTTGGAAACCCAAATCATTGGAGAATGCATTTAAGGTGGCAAGAAATGTTGAAAGTAAAAATATGGATATGGCTACTAGAAGGACCAATCCTAACATCTATAGAGAGAACAATGTTCCTTCTTCTAAAACACCTCAACCTACAAGGTTG
>ML802036.1:16184-26852 GCA_009831015.1 Picea engelmannii
CATTACCCCTTAATTGGGGCATATTATATTAGTAATGTTATTTTATTTATGTCGGCTTTAGGAAATTAGTTGTAATTATACCTCCTAGTCTCCTATATATACCAAGGAGACATTTTCATTTTGAATCATCTTGTACTTGAACAATTAAGTGGGGTAAAATGAGGTTGCCCCCTCGAAGAGGCTTTTTATCTGAAATTATCTCTTTTTCAAGGCGTTGAGTACTTTTTCTGAGGTTTTTCTATGCTATATTGATATTTGGTTCTTAACATTGTGTGCATTGATGCATGCAAGGAAGGGTTAGGTGGAGTCCTTAGTCAAAAATATCATGTGGTATCCTATGAGTCCAGAAAATTAAAAGAGCATGAGAGTAATTATGCTACACATGACTTGGAGTTAGCAGTAATTGTACATGCGTTAAAAATGTGGAGACATTACCTAATGGAGAATAAAGTTCAGCTAAGGATAGACCATTGTGGTTTGAATAATTTTTTTCAACATCCAACACTAAATGCTAGACAAACTAGATGGTTGGAATTTCTTAGTGAATATGAATTTGAAATTAAGCATATAAAGGGAAAAGAAAATCAAGGGGTTGATGCACTCAGTAGGAGGGCTCGTGAAGTGCATGTTGCAACCATTAGCATGTACAGGACTGATCTGAAAGATCGAATTGTTGCAGCAACAAATTCAGATCAGCATTAGCTAAAAATAAAAGAGACATTACAGCAAGGTAATTTTCAATGGAAATTTAATTCTTATGAGCTGAAAGAAGATGGAATTATCATGTGCAAAGGAAAAGTGTATGTGTCAAATTCCAATGAGTTGAAAAATGCAATTATGAAGGAAATGCATAATGTGTCATATGTTGGGAACCCATGATATTAGAAGACAATTGCAGTTGTAAGAAGCCAATATTTTTGGTCAGGAATGAAGAAGGAAGTGGCTAATTACATAGCCAAATGTCTAGAGTGTCAGAAAGTGAAGACATAACAAAGGCATCCAGCAGGGATGCTACAACCATTACCCATTCCAGAATGGAAGTGGGAAGTTGTCACAGTTTATTTTATTACAAAGTTTCCCAAAACAGTGAAGAAACATGATTCCATCATGGTGATGGTGGATAAATTGATCAAGGTGACACATTTCATTCTAGTAAAGACTACACACAAAACAACAAATTTTGTATAAATATATATGAAAGAAGTTGTCATGCTACATGGAGTGCCTAAAGAAATAGTTTCAAATAGAGATACAAAGTTTACTTCCAATTTTTGGAAGGTTTTGTTCAAAGGCTTTAGGACAAATATAAATCTTAGTACAATGTATCATCCAAAGTCAAATGGAAAAACAGAGAGGACAAACGGGATAATTGAGGACATGCTTAGGATTTATGTGATGAACCAACCATCAAAGTGGGAATATTATATTCATTTGGTTGAAGTTGCCTACAACAATGGGTATCGGGCCTCATTAAAAATGGCTCCATTTGAAGCATTGTATGGAAAAAATTGTAACTCACCAGTGAGTTGGATAATCCAACAGATAGAGAAGTTGTTAGGCCAGATTTGTTAAAGGAAATGGAAAGGACAAAGAACAATTTAAAGGATACCTAGGATAGGCAGAAAATATATGCAGACAAGAATAGAGTATTTAGAGAATTCAAAGTGGGAGAACGTGTGTTATTAAAAGTGAAGGTGAAAATAAGTTCCCTAAGATTAGGAAGTTGTCCGAAGTTGGCAACGAGATATTGTGGGCCTTTTGAAATCTTAGAAAAGATAGGGCTAGTTTCATACATGATAGAACTGCATGCATCCATGAGAGTGCATAATGTATTTCATGTGTCATTATTAAAGAAATATGTACTTGAACCTAACCACATAATTGATTGGAATGTGATCCAGGTGGAGCACAAAGGGGATTTTCGGGTGGAACCAGTACGCATCCTGAATCGGAAGGTCAAAGTGCTCAGGAACAAATACATATTGTTGGTAAAGATTCAATGGACCTGCTATGGTCCTGAAGATGCTACATGGGAGCATGAAGAAAACATGCGGGAAAAATACCCGCAAATTTTTGACAATTTTTAAGAAAACAAAATGAAAGACTCCATTTTGAGCAACTAGAGTTCTAGAACCACATGTCATAGTCCTAGAAAACTATGTTGGGGACCTTGATAAAAGAATGGCTCATCCATTGGGGTCGACTTGAGAAAAGGATGGCACATCCATTGGGTTAGCCCTGATAAATGAATGGTGCATTCCTTGGTTTGGAGAGTTGAGAGGAACATGAGATTTTGGTTGGGATTGTTGTTGGGGTGTAAAATTGCAAAATTTTATTTTTATGAAAGTATCGTGACGTAAATTTTCATATATGTATATCATAATAGTGTGCACTGAGGAAAACACACAATTGTAGGGGAGGAGGAATGTAAAATCCCCACTATAATTCTCGGTTTAATTAATGTTTGTGTAGATATAATGTGCGGCTACGACCAAAGTAATGTAATATGTGAATTGCATTTCTATGTTTTAATAATAAAATGGGATGTCAGTTGTTAAGGGGACATGGACAGAGATGGGGGATGAACTAATCTGCAAGAGAGGGAAGATTCTAAGATAATGTCCAAGAGGGGTTCAAGGGGGAATTACCCATGTATATTAATTCAACCCATTTTCCTAAATTTTGTATTGGTGTATGAACCTTTTAATTTATGATTGAGTGTTCCCAAAGGCAATCATTGAATACATGTAAGAGGTTGGGTGTGAGTGGTCACATCCCAAAGTTATTCGGGACATGGGGGATGAGTACAATCATCTTTGGGAAGTGTGTGAGTCAAGCAAGTAATCCAAAGAGAGGAAAATAGTATGGGTAGCTACAACAATTTTGACACAATGTGTTTTTGGGCATGAGGAGAAAGTAGAGAGAGAGGAAGAGAGCTTGGAGCTAGTGCAACCATGGACAACTAATTCTAGAGCATGTTGGAGAATATCTGGATCATTTTGGAGCTGAATAGTGAAGAGCCAATTTGGCATTTCTGAAAAGTGAACTCCTATGCAAGTTCCATTGCAACAACAAGTGTTTGTTGTTGATTGATGGTAGTTTTTCCTAGTAGCAATATCCCTTGAGTTCCCAACTGAGAGATTCCTAGCTACTTATGCCAAAGAGACCTTAATAAACGAATGGGACACCCCAGGGACTAATATCAGTGAAGGGGTACATTCCTTAGGTTGGGCGGGTCAAGAGGAAGAGAGCTAGTGGAAAATCGAGATAGTTGGAGGAGAATATCAGTGAGTTGTGAGTTTTCTGAGTTTCCAGTGGATAGTGAGAGACCACTCTTTTTTTGCATTACTAGCCTCAACTTGGGGGTGAATAGCTATTGATATTTGGAACAATTAGTCTATGGTTGAGTGGAACGTTTGTCCCAAGCAACTAGTTGCACAACTACTGTTAAAATATAAGTGTTTATCTTGTTTTTGTTGTATTATGAATTTTAATTGTTGTGCATGAACTCTAAGTATGAGAACATATTATATATGTTTTTGTAATGGAGTTCATTATCTGCATTCATGTCTATTTTAATATGTTGTAGATGCATCAATGTAACGGTAGTGAATAGTAGCTAAATATATTTTAATTGTAGCTAAAAGCTACAGGAAATCAGTTAGTTGTAAAAGAATTAATTTAGTTAGTTGTAAAAAAAAATGTTCTTATGAGTATTCAGCACCATAATGTCCCTCGGTTGGGTTGGGGGACGTTACAACTTTGACCAAAATGATACCCTTGTAAATTAGAATTTGACCATTTTTTTAACAAGATTTTACTTTGTCACTCATGTCAAAGATTAATGGAATTTTTCAGTTCAAGGTTGCATTAGACATGTAGAAAAAAAGTTTGAAGTGTTATGTTAATTTGAAACTTGATCCTTCTGATGTTCAAAACCATACTCTTTGTTTGTTCCTTTGGTTTAATGCTTCATGTTAGATTCTTCCTTCAAGTTTAATATAATTTAATAAAGTATAATTCCTATTGTATTAATAGATGCATTTTACAGTTTAGGTAGGAGAGATGGGTAATGTGATGAATTTCTATAATATTGATATAAAATAAATGGGTCAAAAAAATTAAAAAATAAGAAAAGTTGAAATTATCTTGTTTAAATTAACTAACTAGTATAGATTTATTTAAATCTCAGATGTATCAAACCTCGAAAGGGGTTAAATATTTTGAGGTGCAAAACTTTCATCTAGTTTTTTCACTTCGAGGAAGTTGATCTCTCTCAACACTTGATAGATCTAGTATTTGGATGGATTTAAGTTGGTATTTTAAGTTGTAAATCTTGATAAAACTAATGAATGGTTTGACAAATCAACAACAAAAATCATGAAATTGCAAGTTAAGAAAATAAATTCTTATGAAAACACATCGTCTTAAAAATGGTGACATGGAGGCTCTAATGATTATGATGATGATTAATGTCCATTGATACCAATTGGTCTATCGGACCTTAAGAAGGAAAGAGATTACTTCGATTCGTTTAAAATTGTATTTATGTGCTCAAAAAAAATTGAGAGAAGCATTCCAAGATCACCAGAGTTTTAATGACATAGGAGGTTAGGAAAGTTTGTATTGTGGAAAATATTTTTAAATTGGGATCTAATTTGGGAATAGGCAAGGAAATCTAAGAGGAATTATTTTTCACCTTCAACCCTATTAGTGTCACAAAGATGATAGATTATTTCATCCATCAATGTTTTGGGAATTGTACAACACCTAGTTTCACTATGTAGCTCATGAGAGTTTGTTCTTATTTTAACAATGTTGATTTTCGTCTTTGCACTTCTCAAAACTGAGAGGTACTTTTGATTTTCTAAATTAGGGTTGACCACCTCCTTGTAGCATCTTAGTTTCCTTTTATCCTCTAATTCTTTATCACACCACATATTCTCCTTAAAATTATAAGTGATGATATTTTTAATATTATCGGTATTCTGCATGATGGCTTCTTTTTGTATTCCCCAATGATTTAGCCAAGATTTGGCATCTTTATGCCATCCCCACTTAAGCCGTTGATGGTTTTTTCTAGATTTTGAAGCAATTTTGGGGAGCCTCTTATCTTCCATGTTATTTATCTTGCTCTTGTAAGTTAGATATCTAATCATAGCAATGCTCTTGATGGGGGGAAGACTTGCTTCTATGAGGAGGATAGGATAGGGTGTATTTCCCTTAATTTTGGGATTATAAGTTATAAAATTATTTTGGATATGTTCTATATTTCTCTAGGATTCTCTAGAGATACTGCAACCCCAAAATTCACATCCATATAAGATAACCAGAGTGATGAGATTGTGAAAGAGTCATTTTTTCTTCTCCTAAATCCAAAATTCCGTTGATTTACAATTGTTTTCAATCCCATGATAATATTTCCACAATCCATTTATCATTTTCTCAACACTATAATTCCAATTGAGCTTGTGGTGAATATTGATTCCAATATATTTGTATGAAGGCACTTCCTCCAAGCTATTGTTGTCATATACAAAAGTATTGTAGGTGATCTTTTTGGATTTAATTATTATAACCATTGTTTTGAAAGTCTTCACAATCATTTCCATATTACAGCATAGTTTCGTTATTCTAGTAATTATGGTGTGCTTAGTGTCGAGGTATCCATTTCTTGTGTGGTATGTTGAGGTTGAGGCCAAGTGCCAAAGCCTAATTCATCTGATAATTCTATTGAGATTCCTTGTGCAGAGGTAATATATTTTGTTTCAATATCTTGGTTTGACATCAATTTATTATTAAAATAGTTAGTAGATACAAATAATGTTGGTAACTATATTCATGTATGTGTGTGTCTAGTTAATGGGGACTGCTATGGTTTTGGGACCACGTTAGGTTTTGCAAGTATTGAGCCAATAAGAGGTGCAAAGGTTTAAGTTTACTTAGAATTTTTGGGTCATAACCATGGGATATAATGATTTGATCGATTATACAATTGATCCTTTGGAGCATCTTAATGTTCCTCATTCTCTATGGAGGGAAAGAACTTGGGTAGAGCAGCTAGTTTGGAGGATCGAATGGGTGGAGGCAGGTCATGGAGAAATTTGGGTTTCATGTAGCCTATGATAAGTATTGCCCTATACTGTACTTCTAAAAAAGTTAAAATTGAAGTCGATGCCCTCCCAAAGTCTCGGGAGGAAGTATTTTGAAGGCACCATCATATCCAAGCTCATGAAAGTGAACTCATTCCACCATTTTCTCATGCATTTTATGCTCCATAGTTTCCTTATTCTAGTAGTTATGTTGTTCTTAGTGTTGAGGTATCCATTGTCTATGTTGGATGTCAAGGTCGAGGCCAAGTGTTAAAGCCTAATTCATCTAAGAAGTCTGTTGAGATTCCTTTTGTGGAGGTAATGTAGGTAGAAAAGAAAGGGGATGACTAGCCTAGTGATGATGATAATCACTTGAAGCTACAGTCAAGAGGAGTTGTAGAGAAAAATAAAGGTGAAAATGTGTCAAGTAGAAATATTCACTAATTAAATTGGTGTTGGGGGAGGACATCAAAATGCATCAGGTGGTCAATTTGGTGGGTAGGTTCTAGGATAAGTGGATGAGTGAGTTGGGTATAAGAAACTAGTTATGTGAGACATGGGAGAATGCTCTGGGGAATTCGTTATTATTTTATATACTCACCCAAGGTTGGATGGCATTCTTATTTAGGGTTGAGGATAATACTGAGAAAATTATAGCATGCTTGGAATTGGGAAGCTAGGACTCCCACTTGATTTATAATATGTGGAGGTTTTTTAAGAAATAGGAAACTCTTTAGGTGTCTTCATTAAAGATAATATCAGTTTGGTGGAAATTGCTTTGATTTCCATTGCAAATATTTTTCTTGGTTTCGATTTGTGGGAAGGGCTAGTGGTTGAGATTTCTCTACAAAAATATAATTTCTCCATTGTTCGATGATTAGATTATATTGGGGTGCCTTGTCATTATGTGTGTCATCATAGATATAGGAACATGATCACAGACTATGGTGTGGATTTTACCCTAAAAATATGGGTGAAGAAGAGGAGTGTTGTGGGGGGGATAATGGCTCCCTATGGTAATCTCGGTGGAAAAAAGGTGGATTCTAAATCTATCCACAAAGTTGATGCTAAGAAATTGAGACAAAATTAATTTAAAAGGATTGAGGTTCCCAGCCTAAGCAAAAGGGAGACTATCGACTCGAACATAATTTCTTTGGAAAATAGGGTTTCCTTCTCTTCAAGGCTAGGTGAGAATGAGAAGGATGTTCTTTTGGATATGGAACTTTCTCCTACTGAAAATTGAAAGTTATTGGAAAATCATGTTCATGCTCCTAGCATTATTTCTAAGGGTGGTAATGAGGATCTAGATGTGAATTCATGGCCTGATTCGGGGGTTAACTATTAGGATCCAATACTAACCCCTCTCCATGGGTCACTAGTTAGTAGGATATTTTTTCTATGTAATAAAGGTCGACACTAGTTAATAAGGCCTAATAAATAAAGGAGAATAAGTCAATGTAAGAATACCTAATAGAAGCTTCCGCTTCTAGAAAGATCTTCCTCTAGAAGTTTCCTTAGAAGGTAGAATTAGTATAAATAAGAGTAGAAGGAATTGGATATTTTTTTCTTGGATATTACTGTAATAGATCTCTACTCTGTTGGAGGTTTCCCCCTCAAAGAGGCAAGTGAACGTTGCTATCATTAATAAAGGTGCTCTTTCTAGTGTTATTCTGGTATTATTCTGATATTGTTCTGGATATATCATTGTTGTTTTGTCATCGCTCACTAAATATTTATGTTTTTCATACTATATTATATATGGAATATTGCAAGTGGTATCAAAGCTCTTTCTAGGGAAAGACTTATGGGGTAAATGTTTTTGCAAGGTAGAGATGTATTCCGACGTCTTTAAGCTACAGAGATTTGTCGCTATGTGCATAAGCTTGTGGTCAGGGAGTCATACACACAGGAAATACAAGTGTTTTTTAAGCACACATATGTTGGCCACCCTTGTAACCCCTGTTGGTACCCCTTCGAGCAATAGTGCATCAGACAACACTTGTATATGGATCGACCTAGATCTACTGAAACCCTCCGTAGATAAATCAATCCACCATATGATTATTATAGTTCCACCGAGAACAACACTTGGGAAGATACTCTCTAGTACCTGGGTAGTCGGGTAGTAGGGCTAAGGGCACGATATAGACTCCTTAGTTGGTGCCCTGAGATATTGGTCCAAGTACTATTTTTGGACCCTGCACGTATATCAGAGAGATATAGCACAAGGAAAACCATTATCTATAGAAACTTTGAATACACTAACCCTTGGGATGGAAACATAAACAGAACAAACAAGATCTGTTGTCATGCAATTGTGTCTTCTACATTATGGTTGTGAAATTCCTACACATTTCTTCCTATTAAACATTTGGCCATTTCGTCGCTGCAGTATTATTCAATTTAGAGTATAATTCCACAAGAGTAAAAAAAAAAGTATGAGGCATGTATGAACCCTTATTTGTAACCTATTCCATTGCATTCCTCTCTTCATTTTTATCACAGTGGTACCCTTCACTTTTAAGAAATTTTTTTCTCTCGGTGGTCCCACCCGTTTCCAACACACCCTTATTTGACACCTATCCCATTGGACTCCTCTCTTTGTCCCGATCACCCCGGTACATCTCACATTCTGTGGTCCCGATTGTCATCCTGCCACCTCTTCTACTACCTAAGTCTCTACCATGCCAACCACCCAAACTCATACCCAAGAAGACTGGGATATTAGGTTGTCCAGCTTAGAATCATGAATGGAATACATCCCCACTAACATAGAAACAACAATCAATCACTCCCTCCCTGCAACAATCCACATAGCCATCAGTGAAGCCATGCAACCATTCACAAAAGGTAAGAAGGTAGAACCCAATGCAGAGGACCCTCAACATTCCCATTATGAGCATACTCATTCCTCCCACTCCCCCTGGGGTTCTCCACACTCTTGGAATAAGGTGAGCAAAGTTGACATGCATAAGTTTGATGGATCCAACCCCATATGGTGGGTCTCTCAAATGGAACAATACTTCTCCCTCCATAATATTTGGGATGATGAGACCAAACTCCATGTAGGGATTTTGTACCTAGATCAAGAATGATGGCAATGGTGGCAGTGGCATAATAAATGTTATCCAGGAAATCCCACTTGGAACATGTTCACTAAATTAGTTTGTTCTTGTTTTGATAGGGAATCACATTTTCTGGGTAGACTCACCAAGTTGTGTCAAACTGGATCAGTCACAGTTTTCATCATGGCATTTGAAAAGTTGGTTATCCATATTGAGGGCTTATCAGATGCATTTTACCTTGAATTTTTTATAAGAGGCTTAAAGGAATCCATCTGGGCTCATGTGAGCATGCATCATCCTACTGCATGGTTGCAGGCATGTCAATTAGAAAAGGAAGGAGATACCATCCTTCAAGCCCCACCCATGAAGGCTCCAGTTCTCAAATGTCCTTGCCCTAGGGCTCACCTAGCTTCGACACAAACATTAAAGGTCCAAAAATTATCTCCAAATGAAATGCGGAACGCCACAAGTAAGGACTTTTCTACTATTGTGATGAAACGTATTCACCGGGGCATAAATGTAGAGAACAAAATTTATTCCAGATTGATGCATCTACTTCATCTCCTTATGATGACATCTCATTTGATGAGGATCCTGACTCAAATGAGGTTCCACCAAGTGATCATGTTGAAGCTCTTGTTGTAACCCCTGTGGAACCATAGGAACCCACCATATCGCTTCATTCACTCTCAGGTGTTTCGGCCCCACAGACATTGAAGCTCAAGGGATACATCAAACATCGTTTGGTGGTGGTGTTGATTGATAGTGGTCTCACCCATAATTTTCTTCATCGCAGGCTTGTTGATGAGATCCATTGTTTTGTTTGCCCTATTTCTAATTTTCAAATCCTTGTCGCTAATGGTGACACTATGAAGTCTGGGGGCTGTTGTGAGAATGTCAAACTCCAAATGGGTGATTATACTCTGAAAACCCACATGTTCTCTAGTTCCATGGGTGGTTTTGATATTGTATTAGGAGTGGAATGGCTTTGCACTTTGGGGTCAATTACAATGGACTATCAAGAATTATATATGAGTTTCACCCAAGACGCCCACTCCTATAACCTATGCGGTCTCCAAGCAGGCTCTCATGAAATTATCATCTATCACAGGATGGAAAAACTATTGAAGAAATGCCACCATGGTGTGATTGCCCAATTTTATTCTATCCAGATCACTAAACAAACCTCTCATGTAGTTCCTCCCAGCTTGCAACTCATATTGGAAAAGTACCCCAAGGTCTTTGAGATTCCCATAGCCTTACCTCCCTATAGGGGTGTGTTGATACTGAGAGGGGGGTGAATCAGTATCAAGTACAATTTAAAAACCTTTTTCAACTTATACTTAAACCATTCAATTATATCCAATAAGAAATTAACAATAGTATAAGAGTTACACCAATACACCACAATACACCATGCACAATATATGAGAAATAATCAATAGTTTTTGTTCAAGGGAAGTAATGACTTCCAAAGGTAGCTACAGCTTCCAAATGTAAAGGGAGGGATA
>ML802036.1:33130-50872 GCA_009831015.1 Picea engelmannii
CAAATGTAAAGGGAGGGATAAACCTCCAAGAGGAAGATACAATCCTCCAATATCAAGAGAGAGTTGAACTCTCCATCCTTTCCCCTTCCTTCCACCCAAGAATATATGAGAGATAATAAAACTTTACATTAAATCATCACCATAAACCAATCATCACATAGAACCTAATAATGCTTCTTGAGACTTCTTCAATTTCTGAAATTCTTCAATTCTTGGAGTACTTTGATCCTGTAGATAATATTACTCAATGTATTCTCTGAAACTCCTCCAATTTTCATTCCTTGAATCCTCCTCAAAAAGAGGTTATAGAAAGAATGGTAGACTTTATTCAATTCTAGTCTATTCAGGAGAGTGAACTTGCACAGAATTCCCCGCGCTCAATAATTGACATTCGATTCTGAAAATCGCACACAAGAAAACATATTCCATACTCTTTCCAATAAAAATTTCCCCACTTCATTTGGATTCTCGATGAAGAAGTTATGATTGTTTTACCCGGAACACCTGTCTATTGACTAGCTTCAGGACTAGTCACAAACCCTATCTTCCACAGAGTGTATCTCCATAATTATAGTGAATCAAGAGATGAACTTTTTACCATAGGTACCTTGATATGTATTCTCAATACCATAGCAATTTCACCATCTGAATCGTTCTATAAAAAAAAATTATAGAAAAAATGGTAAGATGACCTAAAAATAACATACCTTAGAACACATCACCAAAAGACTTCATCCTCCCTTGAAATCCAGCCTTCTTTTCTTCTTATTTCCTCTGAAATTTGCTTGTATCAAATGAATGTATAATGATGTTTATTTATACCATTTATGTCACTTCCTTTGAACATTAAGGCCGACCTGACACTTTCTTATTTTGTAATTCTTTTCTTTAATTATCTTCAGGGCCTACATGTACTTCCTTCTTTAATTCACTTTGTCATCTTCAAAAATTCATTTCTCCTCAACCATGAGGAACCACGTGATGTGACACGTACCACTGGAAACAACATGATGTATACTATCCATTCATGGGTGTTGTATATGCATGTGCATTGTTCTTCATGTTCAAATACCTTTATCAATCATGCGGTCCAAAACCCATGACTAGGGTTGACATCAATGACAACAACCAATCTTCAAACAGGGTGAGCATGATCATAGCATCCCTCTCCTTCTGGGAAGTCAACCCCCCAATGTACGTCCCTACAGATATCCATTTTCTCAAAAAAATGAAATAGTAAATATGGTACAGGAATTACTGGATGCGGGGGTAATTCTCCCTAGTACCATCCCATATTCTTCACTAATGGTGATGGTATTAAAGAAAGAAGTTACTTGGCGCATGTGCCATGATTTTCGTGCTCTGAATAAACTCACCATCAAAGATAATTTTACCATTCATGTCATTGATGATATGTTGGATGAACTTCAAGGTGCATGTGTCTCCACCAAATTAGACCTTTGCTCAGGCTATCACCAGATCCGCATGAAAGAGGCATATATTTCGAATATTGCTTTCAGAACTCATGAAGGACATTATGAATTCTTGGTCTTGCCTTTTGGTATTTGTAATGCCCCATCCACCTTCCAAAGTCTCATGAATAAATTATTGAAACCTTACCTTCAGAAGTTTTTCTTGGTTTTCTTCGATGACATCCTCATTTATAGTCGCACATGGGATATCCACCTTCTACATGTGGAAAAAGTCCTTCACTTGCTGCAGGAAAACCAATTGTTTGTCAAAAATACCAAATGCTCATTTGGAGCCAATGAAGTGGAATACTTGGGAAAGATTTGCAGTAGCGAAGGGGTAAAAGTGGACCCCAAAAATATCCAAGCTATGCAGGAATGGTCATGAACCAAGACCTTAAAGCGCCTAAGGGGTTTTCTTGGTCTCACTGGATATTACAGGAAATTTTTCCAACATTATGGAAAAATTGTTAAGCCATTGTTCGAACTTCTTAAGAAGAATGAATTCCGTTGGACACATGTTTTTGAGAAATCCTTCACAGAATTAAAGCAAGCCATGTGCACTATTCATGTCCTAGCAACACCTAACTTCAACAAAACATGTGTGGTGGAATCAGATGCTTCTGGCACTGGCATAGGCGCGGTGCTCACACAAGATGGTAGACCTCTGGCCTTTACTAGGCAAGCATTGAGTGGTCGCAATCTAGGCAGAACTACGTATGAAAACGAAATTATGTCCATTCTCCATGCAATTCCCACATGGAGGCCATGTCTCTTGGGATGTCATTTTCAGATCAAAACAGATCACCATAGTCTGAAAATTTTTTTGGAGCAACAACTATCCTCCCCAGAAAAAAAATAAGTGGTTGACCAAAATGTTGGGTTATGATTATGAAATTATATACAAAAAGGGAAACGATAATATAGTAGTTGATGCATTATCATGCCAACATGAGGAAGACAAATCCCTCTTTTCCTTATCCTTATTGGTCCCTAATTGGATTGAAGAAGTACGCCAAGAGTGGTTAACACACCCGACTCTCTCCAAGTTAATTCAACACCTTCAGGAGGACCCTAATCCTTCCATTGGCTACACTTGGAAGGAAAATATTCTCATATATAAGGATCGTCTAGTTCTCTCACCCTCTTCAGCAGTCAAGCCGTGGATCTTAAATGAGTTGCACTCATCAGCTATTGCAAGTCACTCGGGCTTACAAAAGACATATGCATGTTCTCGTCATTCTTTTTGTTGGGCAGGCATGAAGAAGGATATCCTTCACTTTATCACATAATGTGAGGTGTTCCAACATAATAAAGGTGAAACTATCAAGTCTCCAAGTTCCCTACAACCCCTTCCCATTCCATCTTCTATATGGACATAAATCTCCATGGATTTTATAGTGGTCCTTCCTAAAGCTGGGAAAAGGCTCATCATCATGGTGGTGGTTGATCGCCTCTCTAAGTATGCTCATTTTTGTGCCTTACCCCAACCTTTCACACTAGCACTAGTAGCACAAGTTTTCCTTGATCATATTTTCAAGTTACATGGCATGCCCACCTCTATTGTATATGATCATGACCCCACTTTCACAAGCACATTTTGGACAGAGATGTTTAAATTGCAGGGCACCCAACTGAACATGAGCACATCCTATCATAAACAGTCTGACGGTTAAATGGAAGTGGTCAACAAATGTTTGGAAACCTACTTGCAATGTTTTTCTTTGGTCAAACAACACCAGTGGGTACAATGGCTCCCCTTGGAAGAATGGTGGTACAATGCTTGCTATCATACATACACTAAAATGACCCCATATGAAGCAGTGTATGGCCAATGCCAACCTACAGTTACTACCTATCTTCCAGGAACATCAAAGGTCCAATCCATTGATACAATGTTGCAAGGTCGCACAACTACCCTCTCGGCTATGAAGGATAACCTCCACATGGCCCAAAACTGCATGAAGCAACACGCAGACCAGTATCATTCAAAAAGGGTTTTTCATGAAGGTGATCAGGTGTTTCTTAGGCTCCAACCTTACAAGAAAACATATCTCAAATCTGAGGGACATCCCAAGTTGGAACCCAATTTTTATGGGCCCTAACAGATCATCAAGCGTATTGGTTCAGTGGCCTACAAATTGACCCTTCCTGCTACTTCCAAAATTCATCTGGTGTTTTATGTTTCCTGTCTAAAGAAAGTGTTGGGACAGAATTGAAGGGTCCAGACCATCATTCCAGAAATAGATGAAGAAGGCTCCCTTTGTCTCCAACTAGATGCAGTCCTCAATCACTGTGAACGTCAGTTGTGTGGTAGAACTATCAAAGAAGTGTTGATCTAGTGGAAGGACACATCACCAGAGGATGCGACCTAGAAACCAACAGCTATACTCCATCAATTTCCACACTTGTAGCCTTGATAATAAGGCTGCTTTTGAAGGGGGAGGTCATGTTAGGATCCGATCCTAACCCCTCTCCATGGGTCACTAGTTAGTAGGATATGTTTTCTATGTAATAAAGGTCGACATTAGTTAATAAGGCCTAATAAATAAAGGAGAATGAGTCAATGTAAGAAGCCCTAATAGAAGCTTCTGCTTCTAGAAAGATCTTCCTCTAGAAGTTTCCTTAGAAGGTAGAATTAGTATAAATAAGAGTAGGAGGCATTGGATATTTTTATCTTGGATATTATTGTAATAGAGCTATGCTCTTCTGGAGGTTTCCCCCTCGAAGAGGCAACTGAACATTGATAGCATTAATAAAGGTCCTCTTTCTAGTGTTATTCTGGTATTATTCTGATATTGTTTTGGATATATCATTGTTGTTCTATCATTGTTTGCTAAAAAAATTTGTTTTGCATACTATATTATATCAGGAATATTGCATTAACAAAGTTATGATCTAAAAATGGTGTGGTAAGTCTACCAAGAAAACTAAGAGTCTAGAAAAACGTTTAGGGGAAAAGGATAGGGGTTTGGTTTCTGATGGGGGGGGGGGTTAGATTTAGAGTCTCACTCTCCTAATGTGGTCAAACATCCTTGTGATTCCCTTGGATGCACATTGGATGAAGAGAGGCTTTCTAAATGGATATTCAAATACAAATTTAGGCTTAGGAAGGAGGGTTTTAAGGATTTTAATGGGGATATTGAGGGAAGGATGGATATGAGTGGAGGAAAAGATTCCAAAGGCCTTGGGAGAGGGAGGAAATACAATATCTCTCTTACACAATCCAAATTAAATAATGAGGTTTTAAATGGAAAACAACTATATTTATTAAAGGTCCTTAGAGAAACCCAAACCCTAGAAGAGGGTGGTCATGATTAGTTTATCTTTGTATATACAATGACTAGAAACCCCTCAAACAAATTAGGCCTTAAGGAGGCTTGTAGACAAAAACAAGATTGAAATTTTACTCATCAAAGAGACTATGGGTGAAGGGACTAAGATCACCTATGATTTGAGAAAGATTCTTGAGGGATGGGAATTTTCATATATGGATGCTAGAGGAAACTTTGGGGGTTTAATTTCTGGTTGGAAATGTAGGGATCTATTATTTCTAATATCTTGTCTTTTGACTCATGTTTGGGACTAATTTTGTACTTTGAGGAGTTGGGAGAGAAAATTATTGGCTTAAACATATATGGGCTATACGCAAATGAAGTGAAGTATTAGGAGATATTTTTACATTAGATGTTCCCATACAAAGAAAAGGTAACGATAAACTGGGATCTGGGATTTAGGGCTCTACAGCACAATTAGATACATTATCTAATTTATTTATTTTCTTGAGAAAGAAATATTTCGGTCTTTATGATGTTGAACCTGTTAAGTTTATCCCAAATTGGAGGAAAATAAAGTTGAGAGAAGAACGAATTTCAAAAAGGTTGGGTAGATTTATTTTGTCAGATTCTTTTATCAGTGACCATATAAGGATAAGATAATGGGTGGTTATTGGGGGAGATTTGATCCATTTTTAGTATTATTAGAAAAAGAAAAAGGTGGTAGAAAACCCCCTAACTACTTTAAGTTTAATCCCTCTTGGTTGGAGGAGGAAAGCTTCACTAAGTTGATCAAGTATTCATGTTCACCACATGATGGGAATATTATAGAATCTATTGGTTTATAGTTTCATCGTAATATAAAGAAAATGAAACATGTAGTTGCAGGGTGAGCTCATGAGAAGAGAATAAAAGATGATCAAGTTCTTGTTTCTATAGAGGCTTAGTTGGAGAATCTATAAAATAGGGATTTGGTTGGCTTCCCTTCTAAATAATTTAAGGAGGACGAAAATAATATTGAACAGAAGAAAAGACAAATTTAGCAGATCCAAAAGCAACTTGGAGACTCAAATGCATAGCACTTTGGATTTCAAAGGTTGATGAAAACAAAAAGTTTTTCCAATCATGAAATGAATGTTAATACTTTTTGGAATGTGTCTAGGAACAATGGCTCTATTGCTATTGGTTTTTAGGATATTGAAAATGCAATTGTGGTTCATTTTGGTGATATTTATAAGGTAGAGAGTGGATTTTGTATTATTGAAGTGGTTAAGGCAACATTTTTTTCATAGTTTTGTGGTTGAACAAGATAATGAGAGCCTATTAGAAGAAGTATCAAAATATGATCTCAAGGAGTATAGGCCAATTCCTCTTTGTAATTATATCTACAAAAACATCACAAAGATTATCACCAAACTAGTCTCTAATTAATTAGCAGTTTGGTTTTCTAGATAGTAGACCAATTCATGAAGCAATTGGGGTTGTTGAAGAGGGATTTCACTCCATTAAAACAAAGAAGTTACCAACTATGGTGTTCAAGATGGATTTGTCTAAATCTTATGATTGAGCAAGTTGGTTATACTTCAGGTTAATGTTGATTCATCTTGTTTTTTGTGTTCACTTCATTAATTGGGTCATGAATTGTGTTTCTACTATCTCTATTAATGTCCTTATCAATGGATCAACTTCTCCATTTTTAATACCTGAAACTTGTTTTAGGTAAGGTTTTCCTCTTTCCCCATTTTTATTTTTAGTTATGGCTAAGGGGCTAAGCAAGGTATTATTGGAGGCCAAGAGAAGTGGACATTTTAAAGGAATAAATATATCTAGAACCATTTCCTAGTCTCATTTGTTGTTTATGGGTGATATTGTATTTATTTGAGATGGTTCAAGAAGGGATGATTTAAATCTTAAGGAGATTATAGACCTATATTATCTTGCAATAGGCACGAAGGTGTTGGATCACTTATGCATGTCCTTCTTAACACTGGGGGGTTAATGAACCAAGGTTCATCCAAAGGTTGACCAACAAAAACCCAAGGCATTGACATATCAATCCTCAGTCAAAGACTAAAGAAGGTCTCACCCAAGACACCATGATAATCATAGAGACCATCTGATATTTTTTCAGTGATGAAGGGTTGATTACACAAGGAACCATTCGGGTTGACATTCATACATTCCATTGAAATATGCTTAAATACTAACAACATGTAATAGTAACACATACATTCATTGGATACATGATCAACACATTAAAGGACAAGAATAATTGAATATCGTATTATATGTATTCAACCAGTCACATACATAGAACAAGAGACTCGTCATTTATCAAAATCAATTCCCTACACTCTCATACATTCTCACAATAGTACATTACAAGGTGCCATGTTCTTTCTCTCGGAATCTGCATGCATTACAAAACCAAACTCACAACCAAACTATTCAAAAACCATGATCTCAAAGTGAACCCACTTAATGAATAAAAATAATGCTCCCAACAAAAACAATCAACCATTGGCTAACCAACCCCTTCTTTGTCATAGTTTCTCCCTTTTGTTTCTTCTTCTGCTATGTTGCTCTATCACTTTCAGTTCTGCTCCACTCGCTCTACTGACTACTAGTCCCACATGCTTATGCCACTCGCATGTAGTCCATGTAGCCTCTTTGGAGTCATGGTAGTATTAACTACCTTACCAACTCATCCCTTAACTGCTCCATGATCTCTCATGCTACCTGAAGTAATCATTCGGGAACATTTCTTAAAGATTATTTTCTTGATTCTAGCATGCATGCAATATATTCTTGATTTTTGGTGTGCATAGTAGAAATTATACTAGAGCACATAGTCAAGCTCGGACTGGTGTGCATAGTAGAACTCAGACTATTGTGCATAGTATAACTTGGATTGGAACATGAACCTCATGTCATCCACTGTGCAGCTGCTAGTGTGCATGCAAAACTATAGTGCAGGAACAACTACATTTTTCCACGTGTGCAATCGCTATCCTAAGAATTTTGGTGCCAACATGCTCCCACCACTATTATTTATCTCATCCTCAAGCCAATGGCCTCACAGAGTGACCGATGAGATGGAAGGAACCATCTTCATGAGTTCCTGAAGGAACTCCTTGAATCAATTATCAAATTCATTAAGGATGTCATGAAGTTCCTCAGTGAGTTGAATGACCTCAACTGCATTGTTCGTTGTAACCTAAGGAGTCGTCATGTCCATCATCTCCATTTTATTAATCATAGGGGTTGTGGAAATCTATGCAATCATCAACTGGGTATAAAATATTAGGGCCTTATCGGTCACATAAGTGGCTAACTCTAAAATGGTTTTCTACTTCGCCCATGTTGCAGTAATATCCTTAGTCTTGGTCACGATGGTTGTCATCACAGCTTGGTGCTTGCCCAAAGGTAGAGAACCCAAACTGCTCTTTTATTGGGAAACCTCAGCTTCTACTGCATGAACTCTGTCATCAATAGAACTCAATTATGGGGGATTTTGCATATGGTTCCACAAGGTGAAACTGTATTGGACCACTCTCGAAAAAGCCTTCAATCTATTATGGTCGTCCCAAATGAATACTTCATCCATTGCAATATTCTTCTACAAATCCATCTCCTATGGCATTGTATATTGAATTCGTGCATGGAGTATTGTATTCTATGATTCCAAAGTTTGTAGACAGGCCTTTACGAATGAGATTTTGATAAAGGGGGGTATGTCTTGAGCCTCTTCTGACAATTTTCAGTACATGTACATACAAGTTGTCGACCTTCCCTAGGAGGTCATTGAAGGAGGAACTACTATCATCATATTGATCCTTTGTATTTGCATGGGCCGCAACCTATGTGTCATACTTTTGTTGCAAGGCCTAGTGAACTTGAACCTCCTGTTGATAGTGTGCATGTGTCTGATTGTGCGTTGAAATTTCTACTTGGTTTTATAGTTGAACTTGTGCATGATCCTAACTAAGAATTTGGTGTCCTTTTCCCAATTCCGTAAGTAGAGTAGTAATACAATCCTGCACAGCTGGAGTAGGAGTTGGAGGGATTTCTATATTGGTCATGTCCATCGAGGTGAGCAATGAAGGGTCGAATATAAGGGCATGTGCATGACTATTGGAACATGGAATCGAGATCGACGGATGAGGTGTACTATAGGGAGAATGTGTTTCACCTCCGATCTGGTGACAAATATTCTCAACATTACGAGTGGCCTTTGTCTAGATATATCATTGGAGCAACAACTGTATTTTGAGGGTTTTGATCAAAGTCACAATCCTAGGAGCCATTTATCTTGAGCCCAACTATACAGGAGGAGTGGCCACTTGAACGGCTAGACCAGTATGTCATATTTTTGTACTAGTGGGTGTGTATTGTATTGACTATTTCAAATTATGGGCTTGGGAGAACGTTTTCTGTTGATCGAAATTACCATGTTCAAGACTGGACCCAATATTAAAAGGGTCTATAGATGTAAAAATTGAATCTCAATTATGTTTGGAAGCCGCCTTGTCCTTGGATCCCCTCTGGTGGGGACCGTGATTTATTCCCTTAATTGTGCATCCTTGACCCACCTTCAATCTTGGTCACCTTTAGTGTGCATTTCCAAAGTGTCCATTTAAATGTCCAGGACCAGTTTCAAATGTGTTGGCCACTCTGATACCCCATGTTGGATATCCTCTTCTATGATGCAGAAAGGAAGGAACGCCATTGCAGCTCCCTAGTCATCACCGAGACAGATATAAATGTTATGAAAATTACATTCAAATACAAGATAGTTGGCACACCTATCGATGATATTGCATGGGATGCGCACTTGCAAGGTGGCCTCATGGACAAGTTGTTGGTACCATTTATGAAAGACTCTATTGTTGGACGACTAAACAGTAGGGTCTCTGCTGACTTGAAATGGTAGGAATTGGNNAGTGAATGTTGAGCCACTAACAAAATCACGTTCATATCCTAGAGGGGGTCTCCAAAGAACTATAGTGAGAAGAAATGGGATCCAATTGTGATGGAAGTCCTTCCCGAAATTGTGTGCATCCAAGCAATCGTTGATGAATTCATTGAGGACATATCGTACCCAAGCTAGTTGGACACATGCCAGACATCATTCAACTTCTATGATGATCCTAAGTGGGCAATCATCCATCCTACTTTTCCACAATATCTTACAAGTGAGTAGTTGGGTGGAAAACTGAATTGGCCGAGTATTGATTTCTGAGATCACCACCCCACGGGCTCCCCAGTGTATTTTGTACTTTCCATACACATCATTCGGGGTAGCTTATTTGGTTGTTAGTGTTTTTTCAATTTCCTCGCCATGCATGGGTAATCCACTAACTCGATGGATTGTTTCTACATCAACTGGATATATTTATCCCAACCAGAGGTATCCACCATGTAGGCGAGTAAGCAGGAATAAAATGCAAATGGTAATTGAATCCCCATGGCCAAAGTGAGGAAATTCAACCACGGATAGTATGTCAGCATGTTGAAGTGTTTTGACCCATTCTTATGTAAGCACCAGTTGTTGACCATCTGCACTTCGAACATCCTGTGCATAATTGGGAAAGCACATGCCTGGGAATTTTATAGGGTCTTTGATGTCATAGTCGATGAAGTGAACATCCTAAACTTTCCCTGTCCGGGATCTTGTAAAATGAACATTGTTGGGTAGTGGTGGCTCTAGTATTTTTCGGTCCTAGACTATCTTTATTTTGTTATAGGATTTTGACTTGCTCAAAGAAGCCATTTCAAACTATATATGTTGAGTCCTTGGTAGTGTCAATATATTGATGGATGAATCGTAGTTCCAAGTTGTACTCGTCAACTATTCCCCTCCTCGTCTCTAATTTTCCTCTCTCCTTTCTATGTAGCTCTGAAATCCTTATCGTATATTAGGAATAGTAATTCATGAGTTCAAAGGGGAAATATTAGTTCTATAGGGGAAAGTTTCCATCCAAAAACGGCAGTATAATATTTTGGAGGTATGCACCAAGTCATTAATAAATCATAGTGTAGTACGACCCTCCTTGAGAACCACCAAGACATTAATACCTATACCATCTTGTTATCCCCTCCGACCTTCAATGGATTTGGAAGAGTGTTTCATCCTATGGCCACCACCAAAGTTATCATGTCTCTTATCCACGTCAACCTTGTGTTTGTCCTATTGCATTCATGGTCCATGTCAATTCCTTTTTATTGTCAAATGTGCATAATCTCTGGATGGAATATTGGCATTTATCACATGGCACTATCAAAATGTGCTAACCCCTTGGAAGCGTACAATGGATAGGTCAATATTTATTGTGTGAAAATTTTTATGCCTTCTTACTTTTTAGTGTGACGTTGACAGATCTCTACATGCGCGAGTCTTATTCTTCAAGGGGGATGTCGTGCATGACTCTTGCGCACCCCTACATCGGTTCACAAAGTGTTAAATATTCATGGAGACCCCTAGTTGGTCATGAGGCTTCTTCACATAGATCCAACTTCTCGGTTTCCTCCATGGCGGATATGCACTAGTGTTGGCTAGATATGGTGCCATTTACTGACTAACCATTGTTTCCTTACTCCTGTGCAGCTCACTTGTTTTCTATATAGGGATTAGAGGGAATGAAAGGGTGGATGTGCTCTCTATTATAGTATACTAAGTGTTCATATCCATCCTTTTCTCACGCGGCTCGCCCACTTGTTCACTAGGAATTCGAGGAACTAGATGAACATAATGTTTTCTCGACAGAGCGTGCTCGGATTTTATATATCTTCTTCGTGCACCCTGTTGTTTCTTGTATACCTAACGCCTTTCACAAGAACACATGTATTGAAAGATATATACCACCATCCTGAACCTTTCTCTTATCGAATCTTCCACAGTTGCCCATTCACGAAGATTCTCTCTGTGTGTTTCCCATCATTGCGCAAGTATCCCTATTAACCCTATATCGAGGGCATGTACTTGATGGAGTATAGGAATATGTTGCATATGGACAATGAAGGTATCCACTGGATCCATCCCATCAAACCAACAAGACTTGAATTCATCTTTGTGCACTTCAATGGTAATTTGAGCACATCTCCTTGTAGATATTCCATAAAGATATTGTTGCCACCTTTCAATGGCATCCTCTGAATCAATGTTATATGACTTCATACTTCTCCAAATTAATTTCCCATCCACTGTGGGATTGACATAATCTTCTCTACGCCCAATGATCTTGTAATATTTTCAATAACAGATCTTTGTGCATCCTCATTCATCAACTCTTTGTATCTATCCCATTGATTTTTATCCAATGGTGTGATCACACATAGGGTGTCTTTCCCAAACGACATATGTCTCCTCTTTAGATTCAACACAACATTTTTTTCAAAGGCCCAATCAATGACAACTAGGGAAAGGTATTGATCATAGTCATATGTGATCTCTATCACTTCAAAATATGTCTTTGTCTTCACCCCTTCTCTGTTCACTTCAACCTGCTCTAGTTGGCCTATAATATAGATCATGTACTGATTCACCAACCGAAGTTGAATCAGCGACCAGACCAAATTTGGTTTACCCAACAACTCCCACGATCTATTCAGCAAGATGTTCACATCATATCCTAGATCCAACATGACACCATTCATATCATAACTTATGATTTTAGCTGTCATGTTGAACTCTCTTCACATTCTCTGCTTACTAACCTGGCACATATCTCTTTCCAGTGGGGGGGATGACATAGATCTATACGTCCCTTCTTCCCCCATGCAGGTTGCTAACATTTGCATCAACTTTCAGGCATCAATAGGATCACTTAACAAATTTAAACAACAACAAAAGAAGTTACTTACTTGGTCTTCAGTTTTTTCTTCATGACCCATGTCACACAATGCTTCTTCTCATGTCATGTGCTTCAGCTCTTCGTGCATGTGCTCTTCTATTTCCCTTTGTTCGGCTCATAATAAATCTTCTTGTATGTAAGCTTCTTCCAGTGACCTTTGCGTCGTGCGCTATATTTCTACGTGCACACAAACTTCTTCTAAATACCTATGTGTGGCACACTACAATTCTTCACATGCTCGAGCTTCTGCCAATGACTGTTATGTTGCACATTGTACCTCTTCATGGACCCAAGCCTCTTCAAGTGACCTTTGCATCATATGTTGCAACTCTTCTCACACTCTTTCCTCCTCTAGGGCCCTCTACGCATCACGTAAAAATTGCTTCTACTGGAAAACATCAAACTTAAGAGGGGGTTGCACTGCCTTTCTTATCTTCCTCTCCAACATTTGAACCAATATTCACCATGCTAAAATTCCATTCCCATCTTTTCTCCACCTTGGTCTATCACTCGCACATCAACTTTTGTGTCCTTCTTTTGATTCTCAAGTGGATCTCAGTCACCATGTTGCAATGTGCCTTCTTCTCTTCCCACTTCTTCAATAAGTCAAGGAAATCCTCTGTGACATGCTTGGTACTGTAATAGTACGCATAGAGAGCATGTGGTTTGGTAAAAAATCTTGACACATGGCCTATCTCGCCACAGTTAAAATAAGTATCGGGTCTTCCTCCACCACCTTTACATCCTCGGCTACATCCATATCCACCCCTAGGACCTCCTTGATATCCACCTCTCTCAGTGTCGCCACACTCACCACCCTTATGTTCTTCATGAACCAAGAAGACATCATGGGTGTGTTCTTGCATCAACTAAAGTGACTAGAATTTGTTCACATCATGTCGCATGGATTTGCAGAATTCACATAATGGAGTATGATGTGTCTTTTGCTATTTCTCCATTATTGGGAAGTGGGGTGGTATATGACCCCACTATCTTCAAATCTCACACCATTCCATCTAAGGCCCAGTTGGAAATGGATTCGGTGCACCTTTCGCCATATAATTTCCCAATGTAGGAAACTCATCCCGGTGGTGGCCCTCTAATCGGCACGTTGTACACCATATGTTCTTGTGCACCACCTTTTATTTTTCCATATCTTACAACTGCATCATCAGGTTGGCAAGTTTGGACTGCACCTGCGCCAAACTTGTCGATGTTTCTCCTCCTCCTAGTGTAGCCTCCAGGTGCATTGCAATATCCACCACCTCCACTTGAATAGTCACCTTCTATTGGGTAAGTGGGACTTGGATATGGGGGAGAACCCCCACAATAAACCATTCTCTATGTTGCACATCCTGGATCTGTAACATTATCCTGCCCAACAAGATCTTGAATTGTTTGTGATAATCCCACATGGTTTCTCCTGGTTGTTGCTTGATATCTTTAATCTCTGTAATGCATTGAGATTTTGACTTAGGGTGCTTCTGGAACTCCTTAAGCATATCTCTCTTGATTTATATCAGGGACCTCATCTATCTCACTGGTGTAATAGCCTTGTACTTCATGTACCACGTTAGGGATATATCCCTAAAAGTGGTCTCGAGTTGCACAATATTTGATGCTTCATTTGTAATCCTCTTCACAGACCATATCATCTCACACGTAAACCAATGTTTCTCTACATCATCCTTACCCATCCCATGGAACATAGGTAACCTCATAGTACTATCCTGATTCTCCATACTCAATCTCAGATTGTATCCTCCTGACGGATTGCTTGGTGTCGGGGACATTGGTACTAGTATTGTTCCTTGAGAAGTAATGTTAACTTCATCCTCTTATTCACTCATAACTTCTCTTATTTCTTCTCCTACTCTTGCTTCTAATCCAATCGTCATGTTTTCTATTGTTCTTTCTTCTTGGTTACAAATGCACAAGGAGGGTGGTTCAAAGGGGGGGTAACTTCGTATTCTTCCAACATTTCATGTGAGGGAACCCAGAGAGTTTCCTACCTGTAGTCGCACAAGACTATCCACTATTGATAACTCCTCTTTTCCTTCTCTTGGGGGACCTTCATCATCCTCTCCTACCTTTGTGCCTCATATTCCTCTGAAGTTGCGACATCTCACAAAAACCAAGGGGGTCATAATTTTTCTTCTCAACCCCTACTACCACTACTTTTGGTATCTTCACCGGATACCCTAGTTCTAACATTGTGCCTCTTCATTATCCTATCTTCATTTTTTATCCTCTCTGGAACAACACAATCTTCCACACTTCCTCTGTTTTTTTATCTCCTTCCTCTTCATTATGGTCCCGACCCCTCGTCTCACACCCCTTGCTATCTTCTTTCCACTCCTATGTTCTTATTTCCTTCTTAAATAAACTCTTCTTGCATATATTTCGGCTCTCTCTCTCCTCTGCTCTTCTGGGTCCATTCTATTCCTCTCCTCATCTTAACAACTTATGGATCGTCCTCAGAGGATTCATATCCTCTTTCTTGTTTCCCCCTTCTTTTCATCCCCCCCACAATGCTAGGGAGTCTACTCATCCATCGTATATGGCTCCATGCTCATCAATCCTTTCTCCACGAACAACATCTTGATCCACAACAATATTTCTTCTAGCAACCTTTTCCAAGGACCATCAACAAACTTCTTTTCAGCTTCACTAAAATAATCAATGTATTCTACAACAAACTCAATCATGTAACCTTCCTTCACCTAAGAAAAACATAAATCAATGGCTCAAGTCCACTTACTATCCAATTACTTCGGCTTATCAAGGGTGATTTGATCCCAGACCAATGGTTACTAAGTCCTCAAAGCAGTATTAGAAGCAGTCTTCCTCTTCAACCATTCATATAGTTAACACGGAAATTCAACAACGAAAATTTCATGCATATCAATGTAGATACATCTATTCTTCCATCATTCCACATTGGCAATCAAACCTTGATTTTTCCTTTGATAAAACTCATCTTCCTTCACAATCAACCAACCTTGTATTTCATCTTCAGATGGATACCACATCATTCTCTTCCTTCATCATTCAATACAAAATCTTCAGGTGTTGGCAACGAAACCATTTGTTGGCTCGCTTGCACACGTCCTTCTTAACACTAGGGGGTTAATGACCTAGGGTTCATCCAAAGTTGACCAACAAAAACCCCAGGGTGTTGGCAAAGCAATCTCAGTCAAATACTAAATAAGGTCTCACCCAAGATGTCATGAGAATCACATAGACCATCTGGTCTTGTGTCAGTGATGAAGGGTTAATTACACAGAGAATCCATTCAGGTTGACATTTATACATTCCATTTAAATATGCTTAAAGACTAACAACATGTAATAATAGAAAATAAATTTATCAGACACATGATCAACACATCAAAGGACAGGAATAACTTCAACGTTTTTTATATTCATTCAAACAGTCACATACATAGACCAAGAGACTCATCATTTATCAGAACTAGTGCCCTACACTCTCATACATTCTCATAGTAGTGCATTATAAGGTGTCATCCACTTTCTCTTAGACTCTACATGCATTACAAAACTAGACTCACAACCAGACTCTTCACAAAACATAAGCTCAAAGTGAACCCACTGAATGAATGACAACAACGCTCCCAAAAACAATAATCAACCACTGACTAACCAACCCCTTCTCTTTCATTGTTTCTCCCTTTTGTTTCCTTCTTTGCTCTAGCGCTCTGTCACTTTCAGTTTTTCTCCACTCGTTGTGTTGACTGCTAGTCCTACATGATTATGCCACTTGCATGCAGTCCACATAGCCTCTTTGGAGTCATGGTAGTCTTAACTACCTTTCCAGCTCATCCCATAACTTCTCCACAATCTCTCGTGCTTCCTAAAGTAATCATTCAGGAGTATTTCTCGAAGATTGTTTTCTTGATTCTGACATGCATGCAGTAACTTCTTAATTTATGGAGCGCATAGTACAACTCAGATTGGCATGCATAGCCAAACTCAGATTGGCATGCATATTAGAACTATGACTGGTGCGCATAGTAGAACTCAGACTAGCGTGCACACATCATGTCATCCATTATGCAATTGTTGGGGTGCATGCAAAACTATAGTGTCTGCACAACTACGTTTGTGCACACGCGCAATCTTTATCCCAAAACTTTGGGTGCCAATAGATGGTAAATTTGCGTAAGTCCTCTACATATTTTATGTGGATTAACGATGAAGATGTTAGTTTCCATGTCTAGTTGTTTCCTTTTCAATAGATAGATATGCATAATGATTTAAAGTACTTACTTTTTTCCCTTAAGCCAAATGCTTTTTGGATAAAGGATTGGGATTTGTTAATAGCTAAGATAGAGATGAGACGGTCAATCTAGTGTTACAATGTATGGTTGTCAAGAGGGAATAGATTGGTCTTAGTAGAGTCTATCTTAGATTCAATCCATCCATGCTTATTAGATATCTCTAGCATTTATCCCAAAGGGTGTTTTTGAAAGGATAAGGAAGGGTGTTTTTGAAAGGATAAGGAAAATATTTTTAGACTCTTATGTTCTGGGAACAAGAAAAAACGGAATATTCCATTGATAAAGTGGGAAAGAATTGTTACTCCCAAAGAATTGAGTGGATTATGCCTAAATAACATTCACTTATTCACAAAATGTTTGGTTGCAACTAATGATGAGAGACCTTTTTTTTTTAAAGACATTATGGTGTCAGGTAATTGCTGAGAAATACATAGCTTCTAACTATGTTGAGAAATGGATTAGAAATCCTTTTAAGGATTGTCATAAACCATCAATAATTTATAAATTAAATGTTCTTAATTAAGTGTTCTTGTATTTCCTTTGATTAAAAGACAGCTTGTTTGGAAATTTGGTAATAAGACAAGGGTTAGATTGGTTGGGGTGTGTGACTATGTTCAAGTTACCTCAACATATTATTAATGTTCTTGGAAATTTGGTAATAAGACAAGGGTTAGATTGGTTGGGTCAACATATTATTAATGTTATTGGAAATTTGGTAATAAGACAAGGTTAGATTGGTTGGGGTGTGTGAATATGTTCAAGTTACCTCAACATATTATTAATGTTCTATATGATAAAGATAAAAGTTGTAATAGTTTAAATTAGGTGGAAAATCAATAACTTAC
>ML802036.1:59157-71320 GCA_009831015.1 Picea engelmannii
AGAATATTTAATCTCAAATAAATTCCAAATTTAATAAATATATAAAAGAAAAACATCGAGAAATTCTTAGACTCTTTTTTAAGTATATTTAGATCAAATAAATTATAAATTTATAATCATTAAAAAACTTGGAAAATAATTCATTCTTGAAATTAATCGAAAATTACCATAGGGTACACATTATATGTCATTTCTCATCTTGCCAAAAACAATGAATTGGTTCTTTGAGAATCAAAACATGTTTCTTTATATATGCATGTTTGTGTTGTTGTAAAAGCCTTTTCTCCCACATCGTTATGATCTTTATGTGTTCATGGACGGTAATATGACAAAAATTGGGTCTATATGCCAAACATTATTGGTACGAATATAAATAAATTTCTCAGGTAGTTTCATATGTCGTAAATCTTTTATAGACTCTATTAGATACATAAATTGCCCAGGTTATCCAGCTTACGGTTCATTATACATTTTGAATAACAAACAACCCTCAATTATTATCTTTTGACAAAAAATATTCATTACTTGTATTTAGTTATATTAAGTTTCATTGTTCAACATGTATTTCTCAACTAACTCGGCAGGGACTGCGTTGCCATGCAACCCTTGTTTCTTCAAGAAAATCATTACGTAATTTATTTATCAAGCACCACTCACCACGTAATTCAATCGCAAAGAATAAATGATGTACTTGACGATTAAATATGTGGTTTGACCACCTTTTGGATCATGGAAAATGCTTTTAATTGTTCCTCTCACGCTTCCAAAGGTATTTTTTTGCACAAACATTATGTAAGGTGCACCTTATAATTTAATTATATTATAAAAATAATTAATTTTTTTACATGATATATTTTTTTAAAATATTGAGTATTATTTTTATTTAGAAAATAGTAAGTTTAATTTTGTTCTAATAAAATATGTATTATAAATTTAATATATTACTTATAAGAGGTATGTCTATTAGATATAGCTTGGGTGGTTGGGAGGAATGGTTGTTATATTCCCTACCCATGCTCAATTCCTTGTAAGTGACATGTGATGTCTTTAATGGGTCTATAAGATACTCTTGTTGTTGAGTATGTTGTTTATGTTGTTGAGCAATCAATATCCCGCCAATCTTGACCTCCCCATGTTCTCTCACGAATTTTGGGGGTGCGGGGGTCGGGAGGTTCGTGGACATAGTGAGAAAAAGCTTTATAAGAAGTATAACATTTTTTTTATTCAACTACCTAAATTAAATTCAATTAATTAAAAAATAATTTTAATTTATTAAATAATAAATACTAAAATTTAATTTTGTTTTTAAATAAGTAAACTTATTTTTTAACTAAAAAGCACCAGGTATTCTATTATATTCACAAAAATTGTACAGTAGGGTCATGGGGACCTACCAAAAACTGGAAACCAAGTCTACATCCCAACCTCATATCACTTATATCCAACATCAGTTTAACAGTAAAGGCCAATGAGAAGCTCGTCCATAAGACAAAACCATTATCCGCAGATACGGTGAGAGCATAAACTTCCATACTAGTCGAACTTAAGTCCATAGACCCTATACTAGCAACAAAGTTATGATTTACTTGGCTAAAAATAAAGGAAATGCATAAACCAGATAGCCACCAGGCTCGTCTGCCACAGTTGTCCCCTTGCTCGACTTAGTGTCACTAGGGATAATCAGATCCCTCCATATTCTATAGTTCTTTGTCGACGTATATTGGGCATGTTTTCGTGTCGAGCTTGCTGGGAGATGTCTCGTTTTTTGTTTGTTCTCCTGAAACCTGAGTAGTTGGAGAAACCCTGAATTTGATGTCATACTAGGATTTGCAAAACAACTCGAAATTTCCATCTAGAATGTGCAAGGCGTGGAGAATCTATGCCTATTCGTTCCTGTATTGTTGCAACACTTGGCCCACCATGGCTTTTACTATCCAGTAAGTTTCTGCTAGTCGAAAATATTTGGTGTTCCTAGTCCTGATATAGTATGGATCATCCACCCATCCCTAAACTTCCTCCAGAACTTGTCTGTCTAACAATGCCTCCCTAACTACTCCCGCAACCATCCTTTGACCTCTTTCACTGTTTTCTTCTCATCTTCCGAGCACAATTCAACAAATCAGACCCTTGTCACCCAAGTGTCTCTTGCAACCCGGTTGTTTGTTGCAAGACCTCTGGAGGTGGAGGCTACCCTGTCATGCCCCCCACCTCGGAGAATTTTACCCCCTTTGTTCCTTAGGCGCGTCATTGAAATCCCAAACCATTTAGGAACTAAGCTCCTCGCAAAAGTGTCTACATCTCGAGTCGAAACAATTACCCTGCTGCCAACAACCAGAATTGTGACGGAGCCTCCCCAAGGGGGTCTGAACCTGTCTCAAGAAAATCTCTTGCTAGCCACGGGGGCTTGCATACACAAGCACCTATTCTTGGTGTTCTTTGAAAAATCGACATCCTGTGAACTTTGTGATGCAGGAGCATCACCAACACATCAAGCGAGCCAGCGCGAAAGTGGAAGACAGCTGGACAAGCTAGTACAATTTTTGAAACACCTTGAAGTTGTTGCGCAGATCTTAAATGAAGCCATTTATGAAGGAGCGCCTTTGTATATTATATTGGACCTTGAGCGGATAGCTCTCATACTTAGTAGATAGGAGGCATTTAATCTAGTTAATGCAAGTACGTAGAATTGAATTCTTAGATTAGACAGTTTTAGATAGGAGGAGGGAAAACAGATATAGACACCCTCATTGTATCATTGTAACATTAGCCTGACCACAGAATAGAAGCAGGAGGAAGAGCAAGCAGAGAACTGTGTAAAAGAACACCCATGTACTGATATTTGAATTAATAGAGGAAGATTGGTTCAAATTCATGGTTTTGTGTCTGATTCTCTGTGTATTGATGCTGATGTGCTCATGAATGTTTGCTTCCTGTTATACATTTGCTTTTATATGCTCTGTATGTGATTTCATGTATGAATTGAAGTCCAAGAGGAAGAAGGAATGAGTTTCAATTGTTTCTCTATTTGAACCAAAGATTCCTGCAAGGAGTGCAGTCGAATTGTCCACAAGGAGTGCATTGACAGAGGGGTTCTGATAGAGATAACTTTTGTTCTCATTCATCCCAGAAGGTGCAGTTGGGCACAGGAGCCGTGCAAGGAGTGCGCAGGCCGAGTAAAAGTCTCGGGGTTGCGAACCTGAGAAGAAGAGCTGAAAGACTGCTGCTGCAGGGGTCGTAGAGTCGAGGGACTTCAACACTTAGACGTTTGTTGAAGGTTTGTCGTAAGGAGTGCGTGCAAGAGGCTTTCTGAAGTACTTGAGAGTCGAGAGGAAGCTCAGGAGGTATAGAACCTTGAGAAATCACCAAGGGGAGCGCAGACAAGTTGTTCCTGGAAGGCTTGCAAGAAGTGTTGCAAGTCACGCGCAAGTGGACAGGTTCCGCAGGGGAACACTTAGTCATTCTGTGGGTTACGAAAGGAAGAATGGACGGTCGAAAATCCTCTGAGGAGATTTCGCGAAGTTTCGAGGGTCGTTAGATCTTGTGGAGCTGCAAGGAGGTTACAGCGAGAACGTCAAAAGGGTTTAAGAATCAGGAGGGGGGGCAGAGTGTTGATCGGAACTACGAAGGTCGTTGGATCCACACGGATATTGTGGATCGGGGTCTCATGAGTTGAGGCTCCAAAGTATTGCATAAAGAATTGCGATATCATGAAGTGCGATATCCCGATAGTTCAGAGTCGTCCATCAGTGGGGACGCATGTCAGAAAGTCTGACGAAGTCGGAGTTCAGCGTATCGGAGGTCTTGAGGGCAGGATACTCAGACAGCTTGGAATCGCGAAACGCGATATCCTGATGGGAGAGCTGTGTGGGGCCACAGGAAGTCAGTGGAGGACAGGTGGCACGCCATATTGGAGTTCGGGAAAAGTAAGAACCTGAACCCATTGACATCAGGATTCGCGATCCCACGAATTCTGAAATCCCAATAGAAGTGACGGGAAGTGGAAAGGTCAACTCGCACATGTGCGTCGAAGCTTCGGCACATCGGGTCTCGGGGATTCGAGAGCCCAATGATCAACCTTTGAACTTGCGAAGTCGCGAGTTTCGATTCCCCGACAAACAAAGAAAGGGGATCGAGCGATAATTATGTGGGTGCGGATTTCTCGATAGGGAAATAGAAGGACCTTGGAGTTCTTCGAGCCGTGAGAAGAAGAAGATCCTGTTGAAGCGGACGTGCCTGCGAGCGCGGCTGCGTCAGGTTTGGTATCAGAGCTCAGATTCTTGTGTGTATATTTCAGGCAGGAAGAGGCAGGGAAGGAAAAGCACTCTGATACACACATCAGGTTTGGTATCAGAGCACGGAAAGACTCTTTACTTTATGTAGCAGAGAAGAAGGAATTTCACCATGCCGTCGAGGAGAGAAAGACAGTCAACCGATCCAGAGGATAGGGAAGTGCAAAGAAGAGGCAGGTAGGTAACAAATCCAGAAATGGAGAGACAAATGTGTGATCTACGAGAGAGACTCGAGGACATGGAGACAGTGCAAAGACGCACAGCTAGTGCAAGGGATCTGAGTGATTCCGATAGTGAAATAGAGGTTGAACGAGAGGAGGAAGTTGCAGCTGAAGACGCATCAAATGAACGTCTAATCAAAGCTATTGCCAGGATGGGTGCAAAGGCAAGGATGGACATTCCAGTTTATGAGGGAAATTTGGATGCAGAGGAGCTTCTAGATTGGATTAGAGCTCTAGATACTTACTTCGACTATGAAGATGTCGAAGAAGACAAGAAAGTCAAGCATGTTGTTACACGCTTGAAAGGACATGCAGCATTATGGTGGCACGAGCTACAAGCTGACAGACGCTGCAAGGGAAAGAAGAAAATCAAAAGTTGGGATCGAATGATTGCAAAGATGAAGGCAAAGTTCATCCCGAAAGATTATCAAATTACTCTGTTCAGGAGGATGCAAAACTTGAGACAGAAGTTGATGACAGTGAAAGAATATACGGAGGAATTCTATCGAATGAACATCAAGGCAGGTCATCGGGAGAGCGATGATGAGAAAGCTTCCAGGTACATGAATGGCCTGAGATATGATATCCAGGACGAGATGAGCATGGTAACCATCCGAACGGTGGAAGATGCTTATCAGATGGCTCTAAAAGCAAAGGAGAAGATGAGCTAAAAGCAAGGTTAGAGGGGCCGAGGCAGAAGTCAGCCCAGAGGCAAAGCAGTTGCCCAAGACAAATACCAGAAGCCCAAGGAGGAATGGAAGAAACCTCAGGGTAATGTTGAGAGAGGTGGGACCTCACAGCGAGGGCCATATGTTGAACAAAGAGGGCAGCATATAGAGCAGAGCAGAGGATATGCTGACAGTAACACTTTTCCTCGTACCAAAGGTAGAGGAAGAGGAAGAGGTGGAGTAATCACATGCTTCACATGTGGAAAAAATGGGCACAAGTCTTACGAGTGTCTAGAGAAAAAGAAGGACATTGGAGAAGCTCACATCACCGAGGCGCGGAGATGGGATGTTGAGGCCGAAGATGCAAAAGGCAGAAGATCGCTCATGATGCGAAAAGTCCTTTTGACACCCGAGGAGGAGGTGGAAAGCTCAGTCCAAAGGACCAGACTTTTTAGGACTGCTTGCAAGACTAAGGATAGGGTGTGCAAGGTCATCGTAGACAATGGTAGCATGGATAATCTCGTGTCCACAGAGATGGTAGAGAAGCTGGAGTTGGAGATGACTGATCATCCAAGCCCATACAGAGTTTCGTGGCTACAGAAAGGACACCAGGTAACTATTACTAAACAATGCTTGGTTGAATTCAAGATAGGTGGATGTAATGATAAGATCTTATGTGATGTTATTCCCATGGATGTTTGTCATTTATTGTTGGGTAGACCATGGCAATATGACAGAAATGTGATTCATGATGGGCGAATGAACACATACACCCTAGAGAAGAATGGGAGGACACACATGTTGCTTCCGATAAAGGACAAGGAGGTGAAGCCGGAAGTAAGCAGCACGATACTTCTCATGAGTGGGAAGGAACTTCTTACAGAGGTTAAGAAGAAAGAAGATCCACAATTCTTTGTGGTCAGGAAACCGAGAATTGTTTTGACTAGCACAAGAGTGGATGATCTACCAGAAGAAATTCAGGGACTACTGGAAGAGTTCGCTGACATCATAGTGGACGAATTACCTCGTTCGTTGCCACCGATGAGGAGTGTGAGTCATCACATAGACCTCATACCAAGGACCAGTTTTCTGAATAAATCCGCGTACAAGTTGACACCACAAGAAAATGAAGAGGTCAAGAAGCAGGTCCAGGAGTTGTTGGACAAAGGATTAGTCAGAGAAAGCTTGAGTCTGTGTGTTGTTCCAATAGTACTCAGTCCAAAGAAAGATGGAGGTTGGAGAATGTGTACTGATTCAAGGGCGATCAATAAGATAACCATCAGATACAGGTTTCCATTGCCGCGGATGGATGATTTAATGGATTGCTTGAGCGGAGCAAAATACTTTTCAAAGATTGATTTGAAAAGCGGATATCACCATATTCGCATGAGGGAAGGTGATGAATGGAAGACATCATTCAAGACAAACGAAGGTTTGTATGAATGGCTAGTCATGTCGTTTGGCTTGACAAGTGCATCGAGTACCTTCATGAGGTTGATGAATGAAGTCCTGAGGGATTTCATCGGGAAGTTTGTCATTGTGTATTTGGATGACATACTAGTTTACAGTAAATCAGTGGCAGAACACTTGAAGCATTTGGCTACAGTGATGCAGAAGCTACAGCAGGAGAAGTTGTTGATAAATATGAAGAAGTCCTCATTCATGAAGACAGAGCTCATTTACTTGGGGTTTGTTATTTCAGCAAATGAGTTGAGGATGGATCCGGATAAGGTGGAAGTAATTAAGAATTGGCCATCACCGAAGAATATCTTCGAGGTGAGAATTTTTCATGGTTTGGCTAGTTTCTACCGGAAGTTCATCAGGAATTTCAGTGAGATTAGCGCAGCGATGATGGATACAGTGAAAAAAAGACACAAGTCTTTTCACTGGACAGCAGAGGCTGAGAAGAGCTTCAATCTGTTGAAGTGGAAGATCACGGAACAACCAGTTTTGGTGTTGCCAGATTTCCAAAAGACATTTCAAGTGAAATGTGATGCAAGCGGGTTTGCCATAGGAGCGGTCTTGAGTCAGGAAGACAAACCGATTGCATATTTCAGCGAGAAGTTGAATGAAGCAAAATTGAAGTACTCCATGTATGATAAGGATTTTTATGCTATCATATAGGCATTGAAGAAGTGGAGGCATTACTTGATCTCGAAAGAATTTGTATTGTACAGTGAAAATCATGCACTGCAGTTTGTGACTCAACAGGAGAAGTTGAATCAGAAACATGCCAAATGGGTTGAGTATATGCAGAATTTCACTTTTGTGATTAAGCATATTTCTGGTACTGCTAACAAAGTTGTGGATGCTTTGAGCAGGAAGTGTTTGATGTTGCAGGAGTTTCAAGTCAAAACCTTGGGTTTTGATGATCTCAGAGACATGTAAACAGGTGATATGGATTTTGGAGAAGCATATGAAGCAGCTGAGAATCCAGTTCTCAGAGACAGAAGCCAATGGATGGACTACATGATCCAGGAAGGATTGATGTTCAGAGGCAGTCAACTATGTATTCCAAAATGCTCCATGAGGGAGAACTTGTTGAAGGAGAAACACAGTGGAGGATTGGCAGGACATTTTGGCCATGACAAGACGTTCACGAAATTGAATGAGTCATATTTTTGGCCGGGAATGCGAGCGGATGTCAAAATATTTGTAGACAGATGTAGAATTTCCCAGCATTCGAAGGGAAGGAAGCAGAATGCAGAATTTTATCAGCCATTACCCATACCAGAGAGGCCGTGGGAGGCGATAAGCATGGATTTTGTATTGGGGTTGCCGAGGACACAAAGAGGTGTCGATTCAATATTTGTGGTAGTGGATAGGTTTTCTAAGATGGCACACTTCATCCCATGCCAGAAGACCAGCGATGCGACTCACATCGCAAATCTTTTTTTCAAAGAGGTCATTCGACTTCATGGTTTGTCGAAAAGTATAGTTTCGGACAGAGACACTAAATTCATAGGGCATTTTTGAAGGACTTTATGGAAGAAGTTGGGGACTAATTTGATGTTTAGTTCTACCTATCATCCTCAGATGGATGGACAAACATAAGTGGTCAACAGAAGTCTAGGAGACTTACTGAGAAGCTTGGTGATAGAGCACCACAACAGTTGGGACAATATATTACCACAGGCAGAATTTGCGTACAATGACTCAATGAATCGGAGCACAGGAAAGAGTCCATTTCAGGTTGTTTATGGCATGTAGCCGAGGGGAGTTTTTGAAATGAGGGATTCAGAACAGACTGCGACTAGCAGTGCTAGTGCAGAAGAATTCGTTGAGGCGATGAAAGAACTTCACAGCCAGGTGAAGCAGCGATTGCTAGATTCAAGCCAGGAGTATAAGCACAGAGCAGATTAGCATCGGAGACAACTTCAGTTTGAGGTTGGTGATCTGGTTCTGGCACATTTGAGAAAAGAAAGGTTCCCGAGGGGAACATACAATAAATTGAAAATGAAGAAAATCGGGCCATGTAAGGTCTTGAGAAAATTCGGAGAAAATGCTTATGAGATCGAGTTACCGGATGGGATCGGAATATCTCCGATATTCAATATCGCAGATTTATATCCATACAAGACTGGAGAAGTAGACACTGGAGATGAGAAGCCAGTGATCCAGTGGATGAAACAAATGTCAGTTGCAGAGAAGCCGCAGATGGAATACATACTGGACAAGAGAGTGGGTAAGAAGACCGGGAGGAAAGAATACTATGAGTATCTGGTCAAATGGAAGGGCCATCCAGTTGAAGATGCCAGCTGGGAGACTGAAGCAGAAATACAGAAGCATGGACAGACTGTGCAGGAGCTCATGGACAGGAGCCCATGAAATTTTTCAAGCGAGGGAGTATGATGCAGGAGCATCGCCAACACATCAAGCGAGCCAACGCGAAAGCGGAAGACAGCTGGACAAGCCAGCAAAATTTTTGAAACACCTTGAAGTTGTTGCGTAGATCTTAAATGAAGCCATTTATGAAGGACCGCCTTTGTATATTATATTGGACCTTGAGCGGATAGCTCTCGTCCTTAGTAGATAGGAGGCATTTAATCTAGTTAATGCAAGTAGGTAGAATTGAATTCTTAGATTAGACAGTTTTAGATAGGAGGAGGGAAAACGGATATAGACACCCTCATTGTATCATTGTAACATTAGCCTTACCACAGAATAGAAGCAGGAGGAAGAGCAAGCAGAGAACTATGTAAAAGAACACCCATGTACTAATATTTGAATTAATAGAGGAAGATTGGTTCAAATTCATGGTTTTGTGTCTGATTCTCTGTGTATTGATGTTGATGTGCTCATGAATGTTTGCTTCCTGTTATACATTTCCTTTTATATGTTGTGTATGTGATTTCATGTATGAATTGAAGTCTGAGAGGAAGAAGGAATGAGTTTCAATTGTTTCTCTATTTGAACTAGAGATTCCTGCAAGGAGTGCAGTCGAATTGTCCGCAAGGAGTGCATTGATAGAGGGGTTCTGATAGAGATAACTTGTGTTCTCATTCATCCCAGAAGGTGCAGTTGGGCACAGGAGCCGTGCAAGGAGTGCGCAGGCCGGGTAAAAGTCTCGGGGTTGCGAACCTGAGCAGAAGAGATGAAAGACTGTTGCTGCAGGGGTGCGCAGAGTCGAGGGACTTCAACACTTAGACGTTTGTTGAAGGTTTGCTGCAAGGAGTGCGTGCAAGAGGCTTTCTGAAGGACTTGAGAGTCGAGAGGAAGCTCAGGAGGTATAGAACCTTGAGAAATCACCAAGGGGAGCGCAAACAAGTTGTGCCTGGAAGGCTTGCAAGAAGTGTCGCAAGTCACGCGCAAGTGGACGGGTTCCGGAGGGGAACACTTAGTCATTTCGTGGGTTACAAAAGGAAGAATGGACGGTCGAAAATCCTCTGAGGAGATTTCGCGAAGTTCCGATGGCCGTTAGATCTTGCGGAGCTGCAAGGAGGTTACGGAGAGAACGTCAAAAGGGTTTAAGACTCAGGGGGGGGGGCAGAGTGTTGATCGGAACTACGAAGGTCGTTGGATCCACATGCATATCGTGGATCGGGCTCTCGTGAGTCGAGGCTCCAAAGTATTGCATAAAGAATTGCGATATCGCGAAGTGCGATATCCCGACAGATCAGAGCCGTCCATCAGTGGGGACAAGTGTCAGAAAGTCTGACGAATTCGAAGTTCGGCGTATTGGAGGTCTTGAGGGCAGGATACTCAAACAGCTTGGAATCGCGAAACGCGATATCCCGACGGGAGAGCTATGTGGGGCCACAGGAAGTCAGTGGAGGACAGGTGGCACGTCGTATTGGAGTTCGGGAAAAGTAAGAACCTGAACTCATTGACATCAGGATTCGCGATCCCGCGAATTCTGAAATCCCGATAGAAGTGACGGGAAGTGGAAAGGTCAACTTGCACGTGTGCGTTGGAGCTTCGGCACATCGGGTCTCGGGGATTCGAGAGCCCAATGATCGACCTTTGAACTTGCGAAGTCGCGAGGTCCGATTCCCCGACAAACAAAGAAAGGGGATTGAGCGATAATTCTGTGGGTGCGGATTTCCCGATAGGGAAATAGAAGGACCTTGGAGTTCTTCGGGCCGTGAGAAGAAGAAGAACCTGTTGAAGCGGACGTGCCTGCGGGCGCGGCTGCGTCACTTTGATAGCCCCACTCTCAATCATGGAAAAGTGACTCCAACCTACAACTCTCTCACAGTAATGAGACCTAGTACAATTACCATCTCCATCCCGAAGCTTCGACACGAACTGGCATGAAGACTGTGTACCATCCCCCTGTCACTCCACCTTCATCAGATGTCGTTTGCTCGTATCTCTCAACCTATCCTCGTCCTTGACTATCATGTCCATCAACTTACATCCATACTTCATCTCATGCCAACTGCCCACTATCCTCGTCACGTGGTCGATGCATGGTGCTCTCCACGTCGGACCACAGTCGCTCCACATGGACTTGCATTGTCCCACCAATGTTCACCCCATCCCGGAGTTAATAATAAATTTATTAAATGATTCCTTAAATTTTACATATTTAAAAAAAAACATTAAAAATATATAATTTGTTGAATACAAAAATAAAATAAATCTAAATTATTTATATACATTTAAAACTACTTTCTCTATATTATAAAATAAATTAACATTTAACTAACTAACTAAACTTATCATGACATGAATAATACATTTTATTCTTTATTTTATTTGTTCATAATGTTTAAATTTATAATATTATTTGACTTATATTTCCATAAAATAATTATGTTATCATTAACTTTTAACTTATTTATTCTCATAATTATTAATATATTTAAAAATGATATTATGATGTTCTACTAACACAATGATTAATCAATTATAACATGATTATACTTATTTACGTAATCTTCTTCTCTTTACTAAGTTTCTATGTAATTTGTATTTCTTTCTCTTTTCTCTTTATGTAATTTGTACAAAAATAAATAAATATCTATATGATATTTGGAATTAACGCTTATCAATATAAAAATTTAATACTAAAAATTGGTTTGTCACATTATGGAGCCCACAAAATAAATATAAATAATAAATATCTAAGGCAATGTATTGCCTTTAGTAAAGTAATCGGTACCACTCAATGTGGTACGTCGTGCATCTAGATTGAGACCCATATAACTTTGCTTTTAGGTTTTGATATGGGGAACAATATGTCATAAGTTTAGTATACTCTTCCTATACATATAGGAAGTGAAGAATAAACATATCTTAATAGGAAAGTAAGCTTGTTTATTTTGTACCACTAGGACGATTAAGAACTTTTACATGCAAGATTTTCAATTTTAAAATTTTATTTTATATTAGCAGATGGATAAATATCAATTTTTAATTATAAAGTTGCGTGGGATGTAATGTTGGATGTGTGGTTGTTAGCACTAAGTGGCAGTAATGTCAAAGTGTTGAACAACTAGATTTTGTGTGTCATGTTGATATTATGACATATGGTTTGTAT
>ML802036.1:122932-140755 GCA_009831015.1 Picea engelmannii
TGAATACATTGATCTACCTATGTGCGGGTTAGGACCTTAACAGATTCTAACTGGATCTACAAAGAAAAAAATAACAAAACTGAGGAAATGAAATGGCATCCACTAATAGAAGTTTATGATGGTTGGAGGACGCTCCGCCTCGCTGGGCCATTTATGTAGCACTATAAAACCTTCTGATTCGAGTAGACCTTTTTTTGATTGAGCATCTGCTATCTTGTTAAAATCTCGATAGATATGATAGAATCTTATGTATATAAACTTTTCCTTCAGCTGTCAAATTCTTTGTTTCCATCCTTCCAATGCACTAACGTGAAGAAGGACTTTTTTATTTATCCAGTTTATGATTACTTTGGAGTCTCCGAGAGTATACAACTTTGTAAAGGATAGGTGATTTGCGATGAATAAAGTAGCCCACAAGCCCATCAATTATGCTTTAGTATTTGATCTCTCTCCACATTTTAGATGCCATTGATAACCTGTAGTTTCCGAACACATGAATGAAACCTTCTGCGCCACTGCATCTCCCATTCGCCTAGGCCGCTCCATCGAAATATGTCATTGGAAATTCCATGATATCTACAATCCACATAGCACGAACAAGTGTAGTTTTCAGGATGTTTGACGAATTTTGTATGATTCCTAGGGCTTTTATAACCATCGCTGAGGTTGATGGTTCTTTTCCTTCAAACTGAGCAGCATTTCTTTATATCCAAATATACCAGCACAGATATGATGCAATACTGGGTGAATCCCTTTTATCCTCTGTCCAATTAGTCAGGTAGTCGTTTAAATCAATGCCTCTCCAAATTTCTTTGATGTTTTTGATGTTTTTGATGTTTTTTATTTTTACCCAAATTGCTTCAGTGAAAGGGAAATTTATGAAGAGATGAGCATTGTCTTCACATGCCATTTTACACAGAGAGAATCTATCGGGTCCAATCCATCCTCTACGTTGAAGGATATTCCACGTCAGGATTTTATTATTTGCAGCAAGCCAAAGGAACAATTTTACTTTTTCCTGAATGTTCCACTTCCACATGTGCATGCACCACCCTTTGATTACTTGTTGTTCTTGAATAGATAATAAATCCAAATAGACATTTTTAGCCAAGAGAACGCCTGATGTGTCGTCCCCAATCCATATAATTCCATCCCCACTTCTGTCTAAGAATACCCCTGCTTCCTTTAAGGCACAAATATACCGCTCCCAGTCAAAAGACAGGTTTCTTGTAAGCTCCAACGTATTATTGTCTATCCAATTGTCATGTAATGAATCCTGATCGTGTGCTAACCACGCTTGAGCCAACACCCAAATATGCTTATGTTTGAGAACATTTCTAAGCTAGGACAAAAGGAAAGAAGAGGCACCCAGTCCTAGAATGCTATCTTTGCCTATACTCACAAGCTGACCCGATCCAGGCTTCCAAGTAATCCAATTATTAATCACATGCATAGATTTAAGGAGACTAGACCAAATTTTTGAGGCCACCTAATGATTAAAGGACTCAGATCTAAACTAGTTCAAAATTGTGCTATGGGAAAGATATTTTTCCTTTATAAGTTTATGTCAAATACCTTCTTTATTAAGGACTCTCCATAAAGTCAAGACCGCTAGTGCCTTGTTGAAAGAGAATATGTTACGAAAGCCCCACCCACCTAGGAACTTTGGTCGGGCCAACGAATCCCAGTAGCATAGATGATAATGATGTTTATCCCCACTCCCATTCTACAAATAGTTGTATAGTATCCACCTTATCTTATGAAGCATAGAGATAGGAATCGAGGCCAGTGAAAACCAGTAGACTGGCAAGCTTTCCAGGACTTCTTTGCAAAGAACAAATCTACCCCCGAGGGATAGCCAACGAAAGCTCCAGTGCTTTATCTTTTTCTCGACTTTAGTTATAATCCATTTCCACTCAGATGATTTTTGTAAACCTTCCTTCAAGAAATATCCTAAATACTTGAAGCCCGCTGACGGTTCAGAAAATTTATAAGGCAATATAAGCTTTAAGGCAGAAATTTCCATTACCGAGAGGCCCTCATGATGGACAATAGACTTTGATAGATTCACCACTAGTCTAGTTACCAAGCAGAAACGCTAAACGATCCTTTTTATTTCAAGCCATTACTATACTGATCCATTATTCATTAGTATGATATCATCAATGAATAAGATATGCAAAACCTTAGTAATTCTAGAAACCTTAATCCCTTAATAGAGCTCTGGCTCTGACTAGATTTCAGCAATATACTCAGACTCTCCATCACCATAATGAAAATAAAAGGCGGCAGTGGACAACCCTGTCGAATACCTCTTCCACTTCTAAAGAACTCAGAAGCCTCGCCATTGACAAGAACATCAAAAGAAAAAGAATTAACACAGACCATAATCCAATTTGTCATATGCATGCCAAATCCAACTTGAATAAGGATGAGTCTGAGGTAGTCCCAATTAATGCAGTCATAGGCTTTATGCAAGTCCAATTTTAGTAAGAACGCTTTAAAGTTTTTCTTATTAATGTTATGAATGCATTCATTTACAGTACCAATTGCGTCATGGATCTGATGCCCTTCCAAGAACCCCAATTGTTCTATTGAAAGTGCCTTAGACAGAAAAAGTTTTATCCGATTGGCAATTACCTTTGATATAATTTTATAAATCAGGTTGCACAACGAAATGGGTCTATAGTCCCCAAAATTTTGTGGCTTATTCTTCTTGGGATTCAGAGTTATGAACGTAGATTTTAGGTTCCCGGCTATGCATCCAGAAATTCTAGAAGCCTCTACAAAAGCCAGCAAATCCTCGCTCAGGAGATCAAAGAAGTGTAGGAAAAATTCCACCGACCACTCATCGGGTCCGGGGATTTTTTTCTTTTTTAAAAGCATTTAGAATATACTACAATTCTAAAATGGTTACTGGCTTGTAGAGATCTCTTGATTCTTGCTCCTCTAGCACTTTTGGGTATTGACACGCCAACCCAACCTAGTCTACCGTAATAGTTGATTGAGTAGATTTGAAAAAATTCTTGAAGTAATTAACTGACTCAGCCAAAATCATTTGCTGACCTTTGTGAATAGAACCCAAACTATCACAAATCTCCCAAATGTGTTTGTTGTTTTTCCTGCCATTTGCGAATTGGTGAAAAAATTTAATGTTTTGATCTCCACTCTTGATCCAGGTAGCCCAACTCCTTATGCACCATAGTTCCTCCCGAGACTTTAGAATTTTGTTTCTATCAGATTCCAGTTCAATGAGATTTGACTCGATCTCTTAAGGATACTTGTTCTCTGAGAAGCTGTGCAAGAGGTATTTTATGTTTGTTTCCAAATTCTCCAGAGATGAAACCTCACGTACTTTCGCCCAACTTTTAGTTTCAGCTTTTAAATCTTTTAGTTTCCACCCAAAGAATCTATGGCTATCACCTTCCAATAAGTATTTTAGGTCCTTCCATAACTTATATACTAAATCATTGAACTCTTTCTCTGCTAACCATTGGGCATGGAATTTGAAGGGATGCTCTTTTTGTAAACTAGTGTTCTCCAACTGTAGAAAAATGGGTGCATGATCAGATACATATGGGAATTCAACCCATGATATGTATAAACTGACCTCTAAGAGAAAGTCCTTCGATACCAAAAATATTTCCATCCTCTCTACAATTTGATCACTTCCCGAGAGACCATTCCTCCACGTCAGAGCTAGAATATCTAGTTGGACATCCACTAGTCTGTGAGAAAGGAACATATATTTAAAGAAAACGGCCAGGTGACCCTGGGTAGACGAGCCTCCCCAGACCTCTTTGGATGATAATGTTAGGTTTAAATATCCCGCCACCACAAGATTCTTTAAATATAAAAGGCCATTGCTAGCAAATGTCATCCAAAAATCTTGTCGTTCAATGCAAGGACCATATATATTAAGAAGATTAATCTTGTTTTTTGTCACGATGATCGACCCTGATAACAAAATCCCACCACATTTCATAAAATGAATTAGTTTAAATAAAAGAGGATCCCATGAGACAAGAATACCACCAGAGGATCCAACCGAGCTCAGAGCACAAGTAATCCAAGACGATCAAATTGTTTGCATAAAAGTTTGTGCTTTATGTTCAAGAACCATTGTTTCCTGTATGAAAATAACATTAGGATGAGTATTTTCCAAGGCCCTTTAGAAGGAGGCGGCTTTAAGGGGGCCTTCAATCCCTCTCAGATTTAAGGACAGAAAAATCATCACTTGGCCCATGCAAGGGCCTTCACTGCTCTAAGTGCCTCATTGTCGAAAGTGGAAGGGTCTGAGGTTGATGATGAAATTGTAGTCGGATGTAACGTTTTTCTTGAACTTTGCATCTTTATAGGTGAATAATCCACCCCGAGCCCCCTAGACCAAGAGAAATTCTTTGATGGCTCGGTCTGGGTTGAAATTTCTGTACATATTTCCCCATTGAAACTAGCGAGGTCAATCACTGCATTCCCAAAGTATGCAGGTAATTGAGTCGGCTCATGGTTGTCTCAAATATAGGGGATCAGGGACTCAAGGACCTCAGATAAAGAGGTTTCACCCTCTTCTGATCCATGACACCCTGCTAGTGGTAAAGCCTCTTCCGAAAAGGGAGGAGTTCCAAGGATAGACTCCAACAAGGAGATAGGTGAGGTACCGACATTATCAACAAGAGGATATGGAACGGTAGGAGATAGTGGAGAGACTGTAGGGTTCAAACGATCCCTACTGTGCTCATTACCAACAACGCATAAGCCCCCTGACTCAAGACTCTTTCCATTTTGGGAAACCAGCCTACCAGAAGCTCTATGGGTCGAGGTCTCTCCAGCCTCACTCGAACAAGGATCTACCAATGAAAGTGGACTAAAAAACTCAGGAGATGAATCTAAAGTGTTTTTTTCCATTAGAGATCGCAAGTTATAAAGACCCGAGCAATAATACAACAACTTACCCATGAAAGAATCAATCCTGTCTGGTGGTGTAGTAGTCTCCAGTGGAGGAATCAAGAAATTGGTGTTAGAACAATCTCCATCGTCCTCTGTGTCCCCCACATCCCTATGGAGATCTGTATCTTATGAAACCTCTTCTCCCTTTCTTCCCGGACAAGTTCTTCGCAGATGTCCAGTTAGATGACAAATGTTGCACTGAAAGGGAATCCCCAGGTAGTCCAACCTTTGAATAATTTTGCGCCCCCTCCAATCTATCTCAAGTAACTCCGATAGGCCTCCATGAACATCCATCTCAACTAAAATCTTTCCCATTTTCCTAGAAGGAGTTGATAGGGTAGAGGCATCTAAAGAGATGAAATTTCCTAGTGATTTTCTAATCGCTTCCATAGTTGTCGCATTCCACAAGTGCAGAGGCAATCCAGGGAGAAAAACCCACAAATGTCTGTACTAGAAGTACTCTGTGTCTGGGTTAAAATCCAGTCTCCACCACTTTATCATCAGACTGCTACCTCCTATCACCCATCTCTGAGCTAGCAGCACCTATGTATCTTCAAGGTTATTACAAATGAAACCAAACCATCCCTTAATCAAATAGATAATCTTCAGTTGGTAACCAAGAAATGGTTTCCACACATGTTCCACCCAATCCGATAACACTACTTTGCAAATATACCTGTAGGACAGCCTCCCCACCAACCCACAGAGTGCTAGTCTGCAGGTTTTAGCAAGCCCCACATCTGCTCCTAGAGCCATTTTGTGAACAGATTGTTTTGCTCGCTAAAGTCTCTGAGTGGCACCTAGGCTCCTGCAAACCTTTCCACCTTCCTTTGGACTAGTACACACTGGCGTTCCCTTATCTAAAGACTTTAGAGGCTGACAACCAGAAGGTCCAGAGGTCATATATGGAGGATCTGGTGAGGGATGCAAAAACTCAGAGAAAGACAGAGTGGGTGGGGTGTAATGGGGAGACTGCAAATGGGAAGTTAGACGGGGATGTAAATAAGGAGATTTAATGGTGGCAGTGCCAAAGACCTCAGAGTCCACTTGGTCGAAAATACATGTCACCTTCCAAACCTCCTCATCATCTTCATTCATTAAAATGATGATGTTTTCCTCAGTATGAGGATTCGAGATAGCATCCATGGTCTACCACCTGGGCTCCACTCAATGTGATCCCCTAGAAAATAGTTAAAAACACTACAGCCAAAAGTGTCAGAGACTTTTAATCAGTTGTGAGGTGAAATAAAAAGTAATGAAAAAAAAAACCCACTGCCACTAGTGACCAATTCAGGTGAGAATGTGTTCAAAATTCGAAAAACAAAAGATCTTAATATAAAGAGAATATTCACTTTAATATATAGAGAATATAAAACAAAATTAAAATGATCGATGCTTAAAATAAAATTAGAAGGTAAATTATATATCTTTAAGAAGGTTAAATTGTTAATAAGAATAATATTTGGTCTATGGTTTCATGTATGGGACTAAAATTAAATGTTATTAAAAAGTACATGACACTCCATTAGAGATAGTCTCATCAATGATTACAAGGGACATTAACTTTCTTGTCATCTATATCAATACTTATTAAAGATTTTTAGTTTTCAAAAATGGTGTAAAATTTACATTTTAAATTGAATTGTTTTGTTTTGTTGATATTTGAAATTTAATCCTTTTTTTCTTAGAATGTACACAATAATACACCTTTATCCCTAGAATTAATACTTCTCTTTGGTTACTCCCTCAATTTTATTATACCTACAGAAGGCACAATATATTGTAATTTTTTCAATTTGCTTTGTAGTCAATTCACTTTGAATTTTAAATAATTTGCATTTTTTTCACTTTCTACCATAAAGTTTTCTAAAGTCTCCAAAAATTTATCTATTAAATTGATTATTTTTTAAATTGAAAAATAAATTTTAAATTTTCTAAATATAAATTATTGTTTTATAATTGGTTATTAACTATTTTTAGACAAGTTTTATGTCGGTTTACACTTAATTGTGTGATTAAAAAAAATTAAAAAATAAAAATTAGAAAATCAAACAGTTTGTCATGTGTCCTTATTAATTATGACCACGAATACTTATTTGTACACATGTCATTTTTATTAATGTCACTTCTATTAATTATTTTAGATATTAAATAAATATAGTAACAAGTGTTGCATGGCAGCGTAGTCCCTACCAGGTTGGAATGGGAATAAATGTGACTGAATACATACACGTGGGTAGCAAGTTGAAGTACATGTGGTATCCATGAAAAATTTAGTATTCCTGAATTACTTTTATTTGAAATTTATAAAAAATTATTAATGTCTGGTACATCAACAAAGGTTCCTAATATCTAAGTTTGATGGTACAGGAAAGATTTAAAAGGAGCCTAGACAAAAAAAATGAATGTACAATAGTAATACATTTAAAAGGTTCTTGGACACAAAAAAAATAGCTACAATAGAATAGTAGTAACGTCTGTTACATAGGTTCGTGGACAAAAACACAAAAAAAATAGCATTCCCGAATTAGTTTTCTTTAAAACAATGTTTCCTGGACACAAAAGAAATTGAAATTTATCAAATTATAGGTTCCTGGACACCATAAATTATAAATACCAAATATGTAATTTTAAAGTACATATTTACTTTTATACATACCAAATATGTACTTTTATAAAGTATGGGCATGAGTTTTATAGAGCATGCACGGAGCCCTCATTCCATACTTAGCCACATTTTGGATCGTGGGTTCTCGGGTTGGCGGGCTCAAAATTGGGCCTCTGTTGTTCTGTGCCCTACAAATAGCAGCCAGAGTTCCGCGATATACAAATTGACAAGTGGACTTGCGGACTATTTGAATTTTAAAGGCCTCGTGTTGATGTCATAGCACAATTGGACTTGGCCCTTGAAATTGCAGTGCAGATTTGGCAGGCAGTATGAAGGACATGTGGTAAGATTGCAAGAAATGGCATACTCTCTATATGTGTGAGCAGAAAAAAAGTATTGAACACAATTTTATGACATTTATATAAAAAAATAAAAAAACATGTTACATATTCCTGGAAATTTAAAATATATATATATATATATATATATATATGTCAAATATGATATCTCAAATTTGAATGAGCGATTTATCTCAAATTTAATTTTGAAAATGACGAAGCAGAAAAAGATATGCATCAGATAAAAAAAAAAAGAATTGAAATAAAATAAACATAATGTCTTGACATTCACCACAGCTGAAGATAAAAATCTAGGAGCACATAAATATATAAGGAGACAAAAGAATAATTTTATTTGGAATATATGAAAAAAGAATAGTTTGTTACATATTCCTGGAAATTTAAATGTGTTTGTCATATAGATTGTGATTGGGGCTCTTGCGAACCATAAGAAAAATATCTACAAGAAATAGGATTGTGGAAAGAAGAAGTGGGAGACGGTAGAGTGTAATACCTGAAAAGTAGAAATAGGAAGATATCAGTATTTGGCTATAGATTTCTATTCAGAAAAGGTGGAATAACTAGATTGATAAACAAAGTACTACCAGTATAGACTTACATCGATGGTACATATAAGTATTTTTGGTATTTGCTTGTTGATGCCTTTTCTTGTTGGTTTTTGTTGTCGACCCGCTTGAATAACTGGATTGATAAACAAATGATTTATAGCGATGTTCCATATAAGTATTTTTTCTATTTGCTTGTTGATGCCTTTTCCTGTTGGATTTCGTCGACGACTCGCTTCAAGTTCGTTTCAACGAATTCTTCAATGTAGCTTCTCAAGGGGGCGACGTTGATGTCATTCTGGATTTTAATGCTGAAAAGTTCATTTTCTAATTCACTTAGATCAATAGAAAGATTACACATAGCCTGATGAATTTCTCCATTCTGTATCGAATAGCGGACTAGCCAATTGTCCACGTGTTCTTCATGATATTCAAGAATCCTGTAAAAAAATTCTAAATACAACGCCTTAAAATTATCAACTTGTTTATCGAAATCTTGCATGGTTAACGCCAACGAGTTGATGATTAAGCTGGGGTCCTGGAAGTCATTGGTCCTTCCGGCTAAGTCTATTTTGGTGAGCTTTGTGAATAATGTTTCTTTCTTTGATATTTCTTGCTCACATGATTGGACGATGAGATACAGGTTCTTCACCTTCTCTTTCCAGCATGCTTCTAATTGAGTGAGCCATTTTTTGGAGGGGAGATCACGTTGTATTCTTTTCGTGTCTGCCATGTTGTTGACATGAAAGGCAAAAGGGATGACCATGTGAAAATAGAAATTTTCTTCATTTTTTAAATCTGTCTGCAGAAATTCGAGCCAGTTGTGTGCCCTACTTCCCAGGGAATCCATATTTTTTTATGTTTCCCATGCCTTAGTAATTAGTTCCATTCTTTTGTTGATATTTTTCTCCACATATCCTCTACACAATGCGAGGAAGCTGGAGGAGCCTTTTAGCTTTGCTGTAGGGGTGCAGGGAGTCCCAGGCATGGCTATTTCCAAAGGACTACCAAGCAATGGCATAGGAAACAAAGCTTCCTCTAATTCCTTGATCTGGTCCTTTAGTCTAGAATTCTCGGCCTCAATGACTCCAATAGAATCATGAAGAGAATCTCTGGTTTCCATGTGAAGTCCAGATATTTTGGACGCCTACATATTGGCAAGGTCAAGTTCTGAACGATGTTTTCTTTTCTTATTTTTACATCTCTTTTTTCAATAATTAACTTTTTAGATTCACTTTCAAACACAACACTCTGGAATACGAAGGATTCGTCTTCATCAAAAATTTTGGTATCAACTATGTCCATTGGGTAGCTATGGTGAATCATGTCTCACGGATGATCAAGGTTGCAGAATATGTTATCCAGATCAATGTCAAGATCCATGTTTTCACTCTCAATTTCGAGCTCCTCCGCCTCCCCTACAATTATTTTTCACTTCTTCTGCACGGAAAGCTTGTGAGAACTATCAATTTTAGGATGAACCTCATCCGTTTGAAGAACTTTTGGTTCCTTTGTTACTGTGGCAGGCCGTTTGAGAGATTCTTTGTTACTGTGGTGGTTCTGGTCCTCGGGCCTGAAGATGTTCACTGTATCTCTACAGAACTATTGTGGAGTTGTTTCCAGTAGTTTATGAAAATGTTGATTTTCTCCAGACGCTAGTTGAAATGAACAAATGGAGAGGATAATATAACCCCCCATAAATTTTGGTTCAATGTGTGTGAATGGAAAATATCCTCGAGCTCTTCGCTCATTAATGACAAACTCTATGCGTGTTGTATGGTGAGTTGTTAGAAGTAAAGCTTAATTATTTCATACTTAGAAGTGCGAAGGTGGCGGTTATGGCGAAGAACATTTAAGGATTGGAGGTTTCATGAACGAACCAAGATGACGGCATGTGAATGACATTCCATGGTATTTGAAATTAACATTGGGAAAGGATAACAAAAGCCTTCGCAAATATTGGTTTAGTTCGCATTAATGGTAGATCTTCTCAAGCCTTGCACCCATCAATGACAATTTACACGGTGCTTGCATGATGAGCTATTAGCATTAAAGATTTAGAAACAATACACACACACACACACACACACACATATATATATATATATATATCAACATTATTTTTTATTATAGACAGGTGCGAAGGTGACGGAGACGGGGAAGAGCAAGCAAGGAAGCAATGACCAAGTCTGAAAAGCAGTCGGAGGGGATTCAACATAATTTTACAGGAGATAGTGAGGATAGGTGAGTGTCCAACGGTGAAACTACATGAGTCGAAATTTTTTACTGCAAAATGCGTAAAACGTAAGAGGGCATGATGGTGCAGTTCAACGAACGGTTTGTATATTTGTGGAATTGCGGGAAAGTGGCTAAGTATGGAATAGGGAAATGTCGGTCGGGCTCATTTTCGAAACTAGGGTTTGAAGATATCTTGAACAGGCCAACCCGAGGTACCGCGAATGACATTCCAATTCTCAGTAGCCTGCAGAGCAGTGTGATTTTGTGTACGCTTTCAAGGAGCATAGCGAAGGGAAGCATGTACATTTTTTGGATCGCAGGTTCTCCGGCTAGTGGGCTCAAAATTGGGCCTCTATTGCTCTGTGCCTTGCCTTACAAATAGTGCCCAGACTTCTGCGATATACAAATTAAGAAGTGGACTTGCGAGCTCAACATTTCACTTCTACTATTTTGTGTCCTCCAAACAGCACTCAGAGTTCCGCAATATACAAATTCACAGATGGACTGCAAGGAAGGCAGGCCCAGGATTGCGATTGTTTACGGATCGGAGTTCCACAATATACAAATTTTGATATTGTACAATTTAATTGGATGGATGGACATTGCACTTGTATTGGTCTATTTCCTCCAAACATCACTCGGAGTTCCACTATATACAAATTTACAGGCAGACTTCCATTCATAGACACTTTTTGGATCATGGGTTCTCGGGCTGGCATGCTCAAAATTGGGCCTCTATTGTTCTGTGTCCTACAAATAGCAGGCAAAGTTCTGTGATATACAAATTGACAGACGGACTCCAGTACTGGCGGGCTCAACATTGTGATTGTCTACATGTATAACATATAACATATATGTCATATATCTAACATTATCTAAAAACATTATTTTCAAGTACTAAAATATGAATATTAAATATTGATATTGTACAATTTAATTAAACAAAATTATCAAATGAGTCACAAGCTTCGATTCTGGGTCCAATTTTAGATCACCTAAGTTTCGAGCGCAGTATGTATACCGTGCACACGGGGCATGAGAGTTGGATGGCACTGATAAAGGAACCTGCGGACATAAAATTTGTGAACTATGAAAATGAATGGCGGTCGGTTAGACTAGTCGTGTAAAGATATAGATGGACATGAGAGTTGTCACTTCACCGTATGGGAACCCCCGACCATAGACATGGATTACCCAAGTTTTGGATGCAAGATGTACACTCGAAACACGAGGAATGAGAGCTCGATAAGTCGTAGCCGACAACCCGTGGCCATAAAATTGGTGAAGGAAACAAAAGTGTTCGGTCGGACTAGTGGTGTATATTTCATAATTCATGTGCAACACCAACTATGTGGTGACCACCACTATGTGTACAAATCAGGGAAAACTAAATATGCACCTTTATAAAGTATGTACGGATTGCCACTTTTTCAATCACGAGTTCTCGGGCTGGCGGGCTCAAAATTGGGCCTCTATTGTTCTGAGTCCTACAAATAGCACCCATAGTTCCGCGATATACAAATTGACAGACGAACTCTAGGACTGGCGGGTTCAAGATTGCAATTGTCTACATGTATAACATACAATATATATGCTATATAACTAACATTAGCTAAAAACATTATTTTCAAGTACTAAATTATTAATATTAAATATTGATATTCTACAATTTAATTAAATAAAGTTATCATATGAGTCATAAGCTTCGAGTCCGGATCCAATTGTAGATCACCGAAGTTTTGGGCGCAAGATGTATACCGCGCACATGGGGCATGAGAGCTGGATGGTGCCCACAAAGGAACCCGCGCCCATAAAATTTGTGAACTATGAAAACGAATGGCAGTCGGTTGGACTCATGATGTAGAGATATAGATGGACATGAAATATGGCACTCCGCCATCTGGGAACCCATGAGCATAGACATGGATTACCCAAGTTTTGGATGCAAGATGTACACTCGGAACACGGGGAATAAGAGTTCGATAACACGTAGCGGGGAACCCGCGGGCAGAAAATTTCCTAAGGAAACGAAATCACTCGGTCGGACTCCTGGTGCATATTTCATTATTCATGTGCAACACCAACTATGTCATGACCAGACTAGTATGTGTACAAAGCAGGGAAAACTAAATATGTACCTTTATAAAGTATGGGCATGAGATTTTATAGAGAATGTACGGACATCGCATTCAATACTTAGCCACTTTGTGGATCGCGGGTTCTTGGGTTGGCGGGCTAAAAAATAGGCCTCTATTGTTTTGTGCCCTACAAATGGTAACCAGAGTTCCGCAATATACAAATTGTCAGGTGAACTTGCGGGCTGGCTGAGATTTTATAGAGCATGTACACTTTTTGGATCGCGAGTTCTCGGGCTGGCGGGCTCAAAAACAGGCCTCTATTGTTCTGTGCGTTACAAATAGCACCCAAAATTCCGCGATATACAAATTTACAAGCGGATTTGCAGGTTGGATGGCTCAACATTGTACTTCTATTGAGTTTTGCGATATATAAATTAACAAAGGGACTCCAGTGCTGGCGGGCTCCAAGAAAGGAGCAATACATACTAAATATGTACTTTTATAACTATGGACATGACATTTTAGAGAGCATATATAGATCCCTTATTCCATACTTAGCCACTTTTTTGGATCACAGACTTGTGGGCTGGTTGGCTCAACATTGCACTTATATTGTCTTGTGTCCTCCAAACAGCATTCGGAGTTCCGCGATATACAAATCCATAGACGGACTCAAGGACTGGCGGGCTCAAGATTGAATATGTATTACACATTACATGTAATATGTATGGCAGGTTATCGGGCTAGCGGGCTCTAAATATCCACTTTTTGGATCGCGGGTTCTCGGGTTGCGGACTTAAAATTGGGCCTATATTGTTTCGTGTGCTACAAACAACACCCACAGTTATGCGATATACAAATTGAGAAGCGGATTTGCAGGCTGATTGGCTCAACATTGCACTTCTATTGGTTCATGTCCTCCAAACAGCACTCAGAGTTCCGTGATATACAAATTGACAGACGGACTCCACGACTAGAGGGCTCAAAATTGAATATGTATTACACATTACATGTAATATGCGCAATATTAAATGGTTAAACGGGCGGTCAGGCTAGTGATATAAGAGTAAGTGGAAATCTAAACACGTGTATCCGCCAGTTCCGGACCTAGAAATTTTCCGAGGAACGAGTAATCCATACTAAATACGTAGTTTTATAAAGTATGGATATCAGATTTTATAGAGCATGTACGGATCCCTCATTCCATACTTAGCCACTTTTTGGATCGTGGGTTCTCGGATTGGCGGCTTGAAAATTGGGCCTCTATTGTTCTGCATCCTACAAATAGCACTCAGAGTTCCGCGAAATACAAATTGACAGGCGGACTTCGGCTGGCTCGCTCAACATTGCACTTCTATTGTTCTGTGTCCTCCACGCAACCCTGGGAGTTCTGTGATATACAAATTGAAAGACAGAGTCCAGGACTAGTGGGTTCAAGATTCCATTGTCTACATGTATAACATATAACACATACGTTATATAGCTAACATTATCTAAAAACATTATTTTAAAGTACTAAATTATTAATAATAAATATTGATATTGTACAATTTAATTAAAGAAAATTAGCAAATGAGTCGCAAGCTTCGAGTCCGGGTCCAATTGTAGAGCATTGAAGTTTCAGGCGCAAGATGTATACCATGCACACGGGGCATGAGAGTTGTATGGTTCCCACAAAGGACTCCATGGCCATAAAATTCATGAACTATGAAAACGAACGACGTTCGGTTGGACTCGTGATGTAAATATATAGATGGACATGAAATCTGCCACTTCGTCGTCTAGGAACCGGCGAGCATAGACATGGATTACCAAGTTTTGGATGCAATATATACACTCGGAACACAGAGAACGAGAGTTCGATAATGCATAGCGAGGAACTAGCGAACATGAAATTGGCTAAGGAAATGAAAGGGCTTGGTCAGACTCGTAGTGCATATTTCATAATTCATGTGCAACACCAACTGTGTGGTGACCAGACCAGTATGTGTACAAACCAGGAAAAACTAAATATGTACCTTTATAAAGTATGGACATGAGATTTTATAGAGCATGTATAGATATTGCATTCCATACTTGGCCACTTTGTGGATCGCGGGTTCTCGGGTTGGCGGGCTCAAAAAATAGGCCTCTATTGTTTTGTGTCCTACAAATAGCACCCAGAGTTCCGCGATATACAAATTGACAAGCAGACTTATGGAGTGGCTGATATTTTATAGAGCATGTACACTTTTTGGATCGTGGGTTCTCGGGCTAGCGGGCTCAAAAATGGGCCTCTATTGTTCTGTGCCTTACAAATAGCACCCGTAATTCCGCGATATACAAATTGAAAAATGGACTTGCGGGCTGGTTGGATCAACATTGTAGTTCTAGTGATTTCCACGATATACAAATTGACAGACAGACTCCAAGGTTAGCGGGCTCCCAGAAACGAGAAATACATACTAAATATGTACATATCCCTTATTCCATACTTAGCCATTTTTTTGGATCGCGGACTTATGCGCTGGCGAGCTATAAATTGGGCCTCTAATTTTTTATGTCCTGCAAATAGCACTTAGAGTTGCATGATATACAAATTGATAAGCGGATTTGTAAGCTAGTTGTCTCAACATTGCACTTCTATTGTTCTGTGTCCTCCAAACAACATTCAGAGTTTCGTGATATACAAATTGACAGACGGACTCCAGGACTGGCGAGCTCAAGATTGAATATGTATTACACACACAAATACAAGTGAATGTAGAGGAATATATGGAGTGTCGAAGGAGTTGGAAAAAAAAAAAAACACGGCTGCAAACCAGTTCAACAAATACAGACAAAGTAAACGAAAAACTATTTAATATGGAACACAAGCAGGAAAAACGCACCTTTGCATGGATTCCTCTACATCTCTGGTTAGGAGTTCTTTGCAGTGTCTAGTTTTCATGTTTGTTTCTATGAACAAAAGTACAAAACAAAAGGGATATGAACATAAGTTAACATGTAAAGAAAAAGGCAATCACTATGTACATATACTAAAAAAAATAGAACAAGATGAATAGATTAACAGATAGTTTTTAGAAGGATGTACCTTCTTCTTTTTTTGCATAATGTATATTTTGTAATTCAAGTACAACACCAACTGTATGGTGACCAAACCAGTATGTGTACAAATCAGGGAAAACTAATAAGCTGGATTTTTTTTTATTTTTATTTTTTTGCAACAAGTTATACAGATATGCTTTGAAACATAGAAATATGACTTTGCAATATGTTTGATGTATATCTCATAATTCAAGTGCAATACCAATTGTATCGTGATCAGACCAATATGTGTCTAAGATAAACATATTGTATTGAGGAATGGGCACATTAGACCACACATGGTCAATAAGTGTGTTTTGCAGATGGTGTGTGTTGTTCAAAAGAAAGACGAGACTGTATTTGCACATGTAGTTTTCCAATTCTTTTGTTCTACCATTATTTTGTAGCATGTCAATATTGAATTCTCCTACAAGCACAATGGGTCCCTTCAGATCAAAATGACCCAATGCATTGGAAATAACATCTACTATGTTGGAGAATGTTGCATGGGGAGCAGCATACAAATTCAGTATTGTAACTTTTGTTTCATGGAAAAAATAATTTGCAAGCACCACCTCAACATTATTTTCTTCGATATGTATATGGTCCAAAATTGGTACATGTTTTTTCACCAATATCATCACCCCATGTGTAATGTAACTTGATATGCAATTGTGATTTGGGAATTATTTGTTCTGCATGCATAATGCCATGTATGTTTCCTGCAAGCACAGAATATTGGATTGCATTATATCATAGTCATTGAGTATATCATCCATGTGTGCATTTAAGCTGTGTGTGTTAAGCAAGAGAATTGATACAGATGAATTTGTTTGTATGAATTGGTAATCATAGTGAAGTTGTCATTTTGCGGTGGTCCTGAGTCGTTCCATTTCAATATCAACTTTATGTTTGACTTTGAAGTTATATTTTGTAAGAGGGCTTAGTAAATACAAGGAGTCTATGCTTCTGACACGGGACAGTGTTGTGTATACAAGTCCATGTATCTGAATTCCAGCGGGCTAAAATGCAACATTATCAAGTGTTATTCCTTGCGATCTGTGGACTATATGTGCACATGCAAGTTTAATCGAAAATTGTTTTTGAATCTTCAGTCGACCTGTATTTGTTGATGTCAATATTGGCTTTGATATTCGCAAAATAGGTGTCCAATTGTTTCCAGTGTTTGAATTCTATAGATAAGCCAACTTGCTTTCTTGTCGCTTGCCTATATGCGGTTCATGGAACTTAATCTAAAGGACATCAAGTTTTTATGTTTTCGTATAGCCTTTGAGTATTCCATCTACACCATTGACCAAGTCATCCTATGAATCATAGTTGCAGGCATATATTTCAACCAACATTTCTAATTTGAGGACAAGATGCAAAGGTAAAGTGGATGTATGTTCATGATGTGGAACATTTCCATGGTTGTCTTCTTCCAAGTCAGTTGAATTGATGATGATATCATCGCCAGGCATGAGCGATAGCATGTGGTTGTTATGCATTGCAACATCCTTATTTGTGTAGAACAGGTAAGGGAACGTTGGGTCTATTGGTGCAGGTCACAAGCACCTCGAATTCATATATGTTAAATCATCATATGTTTGGTTGTTTGTCTGCATTCTATTCAGAATTGCAATGAATGTTTCATCTATCTGGCGCATTGTAGTATGCAATTCAAAGCATTTAATATTGTCTCTCCAGAAGTCATGCATCATTGTGTCCATGTTAACAGTCGTTGTTTCCATTTTAACAGTAGGTTGTTCAAATATCAAAAAATCTTGGATGGGTTGTGCCTGGTAAAGATCCCCATAGAATATCATGTCAATGTTTCCAAAGTATTTCATGTACACATGTTTTATGCTTCTTAGTCGGTTGTCAATGGAATACAAGAACTGACTTCCAATCAAAGATGCTTCATCTATAAAGACAAGTTGGAGTTCCTCATAAAGCTTAGACAATGTATCCAACATTTCCTT
>ML802036.1:205306-222535 GCA_009831015.1 Picea engelmannii
AGTTTAGCTAGGATATATCTGTAATGTGATGAATTTTTGCAATATTGATATAAATCGATCAAAAAATTAATAAAAGTAAAAATAAGAAAAGTTGAAATTAGCTTCTGTAAAATTAACTAACTACTCTAGATTTATTTAAATCTTTGATCTATCAAACCTCGAGAGGGGTCAAATCTTTCAAGGTGCAAATATTTCATCTATTTTTTGCACTTCAAGGAATTTGATCGCTCTCAACACTTGATAGATCTAGGATTTAGATGGATTTAGGCTGGTATTTTAAGTCATAAATCTTGATAAAACTAGTGAATAGTTTGACAAATTCAACAACATAAATCATGAACGTGAAAATTAAGAAAATATTTTTTTAGAAAAACACGTAATCTTAAAAATGGTGCCAAGGAGGCTATAATGTTTGATGGTACATATTTTGTTTAAATCTCTTGGTTTTCCATTAATTTATTATTAAAAAAATGTAGTAGATACATATAATGTTAGTAACTATATTCATGTAAATATTTGTGGATGAAGGATTACTAGATTAGATATCAGAGGTTAGTCTAGAGGGAGCAGGATATATACACACATAATGAATATGACTAGAATTTAAAGACCTAATCAGGGTTTGTAGGTCTCGGGCATATAAGAGGTACAAAGGTTTAAGCTACCTTGGCATTTTGTGGTCATAACCATGGGGTATGATGATGCTATTGATTATATGGCAGATCCTTTGGAGCATGTCAATATTTTCCTAGAATATTTGTTGTAACACTCCTCCTTCTCTATGGAAGGATTGGGCTTGGGTAGAGTAGCCACCAACGAAGATTAAATGGGTGGAGATAGGTCGTGGCGAGAACTAGGTATCATGCAATTAATTATCATTCTGACATTTTTTTTAATGGAAAATTCAATACCCTGCAAATGTCTTAGAATGAGGTATCTCAAGGGCACAATTATAGCCAAGTTCATGAAAGTGAACTCAATCCACCATTTTCTCATGCATTCGATGCTCAATATTTTTCTTGTTCTATTGTTTTTGTCGTGCTTCCAGTGTTGAGGTAACCATTTCCCATGCAGACTGTTGAGGTTGAGCCAAGAGCCAGAGCCTGATTCATTGAAGAAGCCTATTGATACTCCTTGTGTGGAGGTTATGGATGAAACTTGTAATACCCCAAGGTCGAGCCCTTGTTGGATTGTAATTTTGTTTATAGGATGGTGAGCCGAGTGGTTATAAGATGAGAAACTTATGTGTTTATTAGGCTGGTGAGCCAGATGCCAAGGCCAATGAGCTTGAATTTGTATATGTAAATATGCGGATCATTAATAAAATATAAACATCGTTGCGTGCAGACCGACCACGAAGAAAGAGTGATGGGGGACTAAGCTTTCACAAGGTGGGTAAGGGAAAGGGGGTTGAAAGGTTGGAAAGAGGGGCTAATATTAGGGGCTTAAGTCCTTGAGAATAATAATTTACTATTATTCCAAAGTTGTGTGAAAGACATGTTTTATCCTAAGTCCTGGGAGGGGAAACGTGTGAAAAAGGGAACGCATGCAGCTCCAAGAAGACAATTGTCGACCTGGGTGCATGCAATTAAAAGTTGAAGCGTCAGTTGTGTTAGGGGTTCGTTGGTCATTCTTCCCCATCCTCCATCTGAAACTTTCAAACCTCTGTGGTCGACCTTTGTCCCTCATGCACCTCTGGAATTAGTAATCTGTGAGTCCAACTGCACTGGAGTTTGCTTGCCATTACCGATCCCTATGAATTCCATCTGGCCTTTGCATTTTGACCTCGACATACCCACGCATACCTGAGAAATCACCCAACAGGAGGGAAAACCGACCTATGTCATCCTTGAACCCAGCATATCCACTCTTGCAGAGCTGAGTCCGTACCTCGACTATTTGGGTTGTTGCCTTATGTTTTCTTGATTTGTTTTGACCAGTTACCATTGCAGTCACCATACCTTGCTGCAATTGAGTCAAAAGTGGCTGAAGAAGCGGGTTGTCAAGCCCATGGTAGAAGAGGCAGGTTGTCAGTCCTGTGAGCATCTCTCTCCAGGTGAGAGAGTTTGTTGGGAAGTGGTTTTCTCCCAGAGAGAGTCCAGCACCAGCTACGAAGCTCTGAGAATTCTTGATATGGCATGTTGTTGAGACCCTCAGAGGGAGGTGAAGCAGCTGATGGATTGTGTGACAGTGAAGGTGTGTACTCCCAAGTGGAACACGCATGTGGGGAAGGAGAGTTTGTGAGTAGTGGGAGTAAGAAGGCTCCTGGAGAGAATCCTTTCAGTTGCACTGTGCAGTTTTCCTGTAACCTCAGCCTAGTCTAGGATTCCCTTGCCCTGGGTGGATCTTAGTCCCAGCTCAAGGGTGACCCACTACTGAGCATGATGAGCAGCATGGCCTATGGCTGGGAGGTTCATGGAAGGTCTGCACGTAGTTGGTGGTGTTACTCCAGTTGAAAAGATAAGTATTATTAATGTGCTTAATTTTTATGTTATGCATGTCTATGATGCTCGAATGTTGTCATGTATTTGGTTGCGTATATGAATTATTGTCTATTATATTTGAATCTGTATGGTAGTAGTAACTTTCTGTTATGTGTTTTATTTCGATTAAAATGCATGTTAGATATATCTATGTATGTATGTATTTCCGCGTGGTAGCATTGCCTGGCCTGTTGGTGGTCGGGGATGTTACAAATTGGTATCAGAGCCAAGGTTTCAACATTGAGCTTGGATGGGTTGGATAAGTGGTCATTGGACCCGAGGTTTCAGGTGGAAATTGTGTCTGGAGGGAATAATTTCGGACCTCAGAACCTTCCTGAGTGCCAAAAAGTTACCTTGGTCATGTTACAAGGCTCAGGAGGTGTAGCAGTATCATAAAACCACAACACATGTGGTATTGGGTCGGAGAATAATGTGGGCCGTAGGATCTGTTCATGAGAAGGAGAGTCCTTTACGGTCGTCAGATCTGGAGAAGGTGCAGGAAGGTTATCCTGGAATCCTTTCGGAGTTCGGTAATCGGGAGAAGTGGAATGCACTGAGGCAAAAAATTCTGAAGTCTCGAAGCTCCGAAGTTCTGGAAGAGATCTACACCATAGATCTGAGGGAAGAGCTTGATCGTTAGATCTTGAGAAGTCATGCACAGGTTAGTCGGGAGAACCCTTCAGAATTCACCAAATCGAAAGATTGGAAGTGAAGAGAGGTGAACACCTCCGAAGCAAGGAATCATGAAGTGGGTCTCAACCATTGGATGCGGGAGAGATAAAGACCGTCGATTATCCAAGGAGAGTCTGGAACTGCGGCAATCGAGAGAAGGGGAATGTGTTGATGCACAAAATTTCAAAGCCTGAAGTTTCGAAGTGAAAGGGTAGACGTGGCGGGGCCAGATGATGTCGCATGGGGTGACGTGGATCTTCCTAGGTGTACCACGTGCCATCGCCTTAGTTGGTGACAATTGTACTATGTGGGCCCGTAGGATAGAGAAGACGGAAGTTAGGAAGTTGCGAGATTGGAAGGGAAGCAAGCGTGAAAGATTCCAAAACCCGAAGTCCCAAAGCTATGAAGTCTCGAAGCTTCGATGACCGAAGTTCCACAGCAAGTGTCAGCCATTGGATGTTGGGTAGGTGTGGACCATTGATCCACCCTACTTTGCGAGTTCGTTAATTTGGAACTCCAAGAGTCTATTTTGATGTATTATGAACACTTTGTAACCTGAAGTCCTAGTTAAGCGCCTATCGATATAACTCTTGGTCACATCTCGTGGTCGCAGGGGTTGGGGATAAGAGAAAAGGGCTAAGGCCTGAAATTGTTACAGAGCCGAGCAGAGCTCAGAAAATTCATGAAATCTGGACGTTTCTTAAAACATATTCGATTTATGAATTCTGTGGAATTTGTTAAGGAATGATGGCCTGACAAATTCTGGTTGACTGCATGTTGTGTTTGCAGAGCTCAACAAGTGTCACGACCGAAGTGAATTGACACTGAGTGTAGAGGAATGGAGGAGGCACAGAATGCTTCCAGTTCATAGAATGAAGCTAAAGGGATGGATGTCCATTTGGGAGTAGAAGGCTCGAACTCCAATGGGCCTGGAGAAGAGATAGATAAGGAAGGGCGTATGATAAAAATCATTGAAAGATTGCAAAAATATGCCCAAACTCACCAAGCAGATAGTGGAAAGCTCATGAAAGCTAAGGAAAAACAGGGAGAATTCAACTTAAAGTTGATGAAGAGTTTGGAGAGAATAGAAAAGAAGTTGGATAAGGAGACCGACTCAAGCAAAATAGGGAGTCGCAAGACCCTTGAGAATAAAAGAAGATCAAGAAGTGTTAGCAGGCATCGTCACCACTCCCTGAAGTAATCCAATAAGGAGGCACACAGTAGTTCAAGCCCATCTCATACCAGAAAGCACATGAGATCTGGAGTGGATGAGCTGAAGGGCAAAATGAACAAGATTAAACCTCCCACATTTGATGGAGAACACAAGAAGGAGGAATATGTCGAAACATGGTTTCTTGGCATGAGGAAATATTTCCAACTGAATAATTATTCCTCTCATGCAAAAGGAAGAATTGCATTGTATCAACTGAAGGAAAAGGCATCCATGTGGTGGGATCAGCTTGTGCAGGTGCATCACATTAGAGATAAATATGTTACTTGGAAAGAATTCAAGAAGTATTTTGAAAATAAATACTTGACTAAATGATACTATGACAGAAATATGAAAGAATTCTTTGAACTCAAGCTGGGAAGCATATCCATTGATGAATACGAGGGAAGGTTCTTGGAGTTGTTGAAATATGTTCCCTTCATCAAGGATGAGACTGTCGAAATTCAAAGGTATCTGAGTGGACTACCACCTTCCTTTGGGGACAAGATTCAGTATGATGACCCAAAAACTATGGAAGAAATGATAAGAAGAGGGAAATGCTTATGTGAGCAGCAAAGAGAAAATACAACTTTTCTGAAGGCTTGGGATGACCAGAAGAAGTTCAAGAAAGAAGAGAGGCAGAAGGGAAACAAACCTCCCTTTTTCATAAATAGTCCTCAAGGACAACCATCTTTTAGAGAGTCGATAACGACTGACGTAGGGGGACAAAGGCCAAGGTAGATGCCCATTCAGTGTTGGGGTTGTCAGGGAAACCACAAGTAAAAAGACTGTCCCCGCAAAAATGGCAAAGTGAGAGTTGTCCATAATTTTCAACAAGTTTAAATAGTGGAGGACATGGGTAGTAGAGTACCCAGGATCTATGTAGCACTGGAAAACAAGCAAGCAGAATATTAGTCACACATTATTGAAGTTGAAGGCATGATCAATAACCATGCATTTGCTATTTTAATTGATTAAGGGGCTAGTCATAGTTATATAGATCCTAGAGTGGTGGAAAGGTTACATTTACCAAGAAGCAAGCATGATAAATATTGGTTGGTGCAGCTAGCTATTGGAGCCAAGAGGAAAGTTTTTGAGTCGGTTAAATCGTCTCCAGTGGACATGAATGGACTAAGTACTAAGGAAGACCTGAATATATTGCCTTTAGGTTCTTATGATTGCCTAATTGGTATGGACTAGTTGGACCATCACCACGCCATCTTAGATTGTTGTAACAAGGCATTCACTTTCCTAGATGAGGAAGGAAACCCAAGGAAAGTGCAGGGAATTCCCAGGGCACTCACTGTTAGAGAAATCTCAGCAATGCAGCTAAAGAAGTGCTACAGGAAAGGTTGTCAATTATTTGCAGCCTATGTGAAGGGAACACCTAAGGATAAGGTGTCAAATATTGAAGATCAGGTGGTACTAAAAGAGTTTGAAGATGTATTCTAGGACGTACCTGGACTACCCCCGAAGAGAGATATTGACTTCTCTGTAAACTTGATGCCTGGAGTAGCTCCAGTGTTGAAATCTCCTTACAGAATGAGTACGCCGGAGCTAAAAGAACTGCAGTTGCAGCTTGAAGAGCTTATGGAGAAGGGGTATATATGCCCAAGTGTGTCACCTTGGGGAGCCTCGATCCTGTTCGTGAAGAAGAAGGATGGGAAATTGAGATTGTGCATCGATTTCAGATAGTTGAACAAAGTAACCATTAAGAACAAGTATCCTCTACCGAGGATCGATGATCTCTTTGACCAGTTGAAGGATGCTAAGATATTTTTGAAAATAGATCTTAGATCAGGATATCACCTGGCAATAATAAAGGATGAAGACATCAGTAAGACTGCCTTCAGAACAAGGTATGGTCACTATGAATTCACAATGGTGCCATTTGGGTTGTCAAATGCACCCATTGTTTTTATGTGTTTAATGAATGGTGTATTCAGGGACTATCTGGACAAGTTTGTCATAGTATTTTTGGATGACATCCTGGTGTATTCCAAGTCGGAGGATTAGCATGAAAAACATTTGAAGATGGTGTTGCAAGTGTTAAGAGAAAACCAACTTTATGCCAAACTGAGCAAGTGCTCATTTTATCAAAACAGAATTCATTATTTGGGGCATATAATTTCAAAAGATGGGATAGTTGTGGATCCTGATAAGATAGAAGCCATTAGAGAATGGACAACGCCGAAGAATGTAACAGAAGTCGGATCCTTTTATGGGTCTAGCCGGCTATTATCGAAGGTTCACTGCAGGGTTCTCAAGGATTTCTCATCCCATCACTTCATTGCAAAGGAAGGAGAACAAGTTTCAGTGGACAGAAGATTGTGAGAAAAGCTTCCAGCGATTGAAGCAGTTGTTAACCAGTGCTCCAATCCTAAGGATTGCAGACCCGGATGAAGACTTTGTAGTGTGTACAGATGCATGCAAAGAAGGACTGGGAGGATTCCTCAGCCAAACTGGATTTGTAATATGTTATGAGTCCAGGAAGTTGAAAGAGAACGAAAAGAACTATGCCACTCATGATTTGGAGTTGGAAGTCATAGTGCACGCTCTGAAGAAATGGAGGCACTACCTCATGGGAAGGAGATTCAAACTGAGGACAGACCATAATGGTATGATGTATTTGTTTGATCAGCCAACCTTAAATGTTAGGCATAGTAGATCGTTGGAATTCCTTTTTGAATATGACTTTGATATCAAGCATATCAAAGGAAAGGAGAACAAAGTGGTTGATGCACTCAGTAGGAGAGTACATGAACTACATGCTACAACCATTAGCATGTATCAAATTGATATTAAAGGAAGAATTTTGGAAGCTGCAAATGCAGATTTGCAGTACAAGGAATTGGTAGCAAAGCTACAACAAGGCAAGATGATACAGAAAGTGGAAGATTATAAATTGGAAGTGGATGGAACACTCATGTACAAAAATAGAATTTATGTACCTAATTCTCAGGAATTGAGAATCATGATTTTGAAGGAAATGCATAATGTGCCTTATGTTGGGCACCCTGGATATCATAAAACAGTGGCAGTAGTAAAAATCCATTACTTTTGGCCAAGTATGAAGAAAGAAATTGCAGATTACATCGCTAGATGTATGGAGTGCTAGAAGGTTAAAGTTGAGCACAGGCACCCAACAGGGTTGCTGCAACCTTTACCCATTCCTAAGTGGAAGTGGGAGGTAGTGACAATGGATTTCATCACATGATTGCCTAGAACTGGAAAGCAACATGATTCAATCATGGTGGTGGTGGACAAGCTTACGAAAGCTGCCCATTTCATTCCATTAAAGACTACTCACAAGGCAGCTAACATTGCAGATATTTTTATGAGGGAAATAGCACGATTGCACGGTGTTCCCAAGACAATTGTGTCTGACAGGGACCTGAAATTTACCTCAAAGTTCTAGAAGGGGTTGTTCAAAGGATCCAGAACAAATCTAAACTTCAACACTGCTTATCATCCTGAGTCTGATGGGAAGACAGAGAGGGTGAACCAAGTGATAGAAGATGTGCTAAGGATGTATGTGATGGACAAACCATCTAAATGGGAAGACTACCTACACTTGGTAGAATTCACCTACAACAATGGGTATCAAGCATCGTTGAAGATGAGCCCATTTGAAGCACTTTATGGAAGAGAGTGAAATAATATAGTAAGTTGGGATAATCCAATTGATAGAGCAGTAATTGGGCCAAAGTTGCTCAAGGAAATGGAAGAACAAATGATAAAATTAAGCAGAATTTAAAGGCTTCCCAAGACAGGCAGAAGAGTTATACTGATAAGAACATAACCCACCGAGAGTTTAAAGTGGGTGATCATGTTTTCTTGAAAGTTAAAGACAACAGAAGTTCCTTGAGGCTAGGAAACTGTTCGAAGTTAGCAGCCAGATTTTGTGGACCGTTTGAAATCCTAGAAAGGATTGGACCAGTCGCATATATGCTTGCATTGTCTGCATCCATGACTGTACATAATGTGTTTCATATTTCATTGCTTAAGAAATATATACCTGATGCTAATCATGTAATCAATTGGAATTTGATTCAGGTGGAGCAAGAAGGCATCTTGCAAGTGCATCATGTGCGCATAATGGACCGGAAGAGAAAACAGTTATGGAATCGATCCATAGGGATTGTAAAGGTCCAGTGGAACTGGTACAGTCCTGAGGACGCAACATGGGAACATGAAGATGCTATGTGGGCAGAGTACCCGTATCTTTTTTTAATATTTTGGAAATCTTGTTGATGTTGTGTAAAGAGTTGCACCGAGGACAGTGAAAAAATAAGGGGAGGGGATTGTAATACCCAAAGGTCGAGCCCCTACTGGATTGTAATTTTGTTTATAGGCTGGTGAGCCGAGTGGTTATAAGCTGAGAGACTTATGTGTTTATTAGGCTGGTGAGCCAAATACCAAGGCCAATGAGCCTGACATTGTATATGTAAATATGCAGATCATTAATAAAATATAAAGATCGTTCCATGCAGACCAACCACGAAGAAAGAGCGATTGGGGACTAAGATTACCCAAGGTGGCTAAGGGAAAGAGGGGCTAATCTTAGGGGCTTAATTCCTTGAGAATAATAATTTATTTGTATTCCAAAGCTGTGTGAAAGACATGTTTTTATCCTAAGTCCTGGGAGGGGCAACGTGTGCAAAAGGGAACGCATGCAGCTCCAGAAAGACAAGTGTCGGCCTGGGTGCATTCAATTGAAATATGAAGTGTCATCTATGTTGGGGGTTCGTTGTTCATTATTCCCCGTCCTCCGTTTGAAACTGTCAGACCTCTGTGGTCGACCTATGTCCTTCACGCACCTATGGAATCAATAATTTGTGAGTCCAATTGTGTTGGAGTTTGCTTTCCATTCCTGATTCCTGTGAATTATGTCTTGCCTCTGCGTTTTGACCTCGACATACCCACACATACCTGAGAAATCAACCAATGGGAGGTAAAACTGACCTGTGCCATCCTTGAACCTAGCATATCCTCTCTTACATAGTCGAGTTCATACCTGGACTGTTTGGTTCATTGCCTTATGCTTTCCTAAGTTGTTTTGACCAGTTATCGTTGCAGTCATCGTACCTTGCTGGAATTGAGTCAAAAGTGGTTGAAGAAGTGGGTTGTCATGCCCGTGGTAGAAGAGGCGGGTTTTCAGGCCTGTGAGTAGCTCTCTCCAGGTGAGAGAGTTTGTTGGCAAGTGGTTTTCTCCCGGAGAGAGTCCAGTACCAGCAACAGAGCTCTGATAATTCTTGATCTGGCCTGTTCTTGAGACTCTGAGAGGGAGGTGAAGGATCTGATGGACTGTGTGACAGTGAAGGTGTATACTCATGGGTGGAACATGCATGTGGGTAATGAGAGTCTGTGAGTAGTGGGCGTAAGAAATCTCATGGCGAGAATCCTTCCGGTTTCACTGTGTAGTTTTCTTGTAACCTCAGCCTAGTCTAGGATTATCTTGCCCTAGGTAGAGCTTAGTCCTGTTGGCGACGGAAGTCACCCCTGGATTGAAGCATGAGCAGAGCCCGACGCCCATCAGTTTATGTCACGATTTGTTTAATGGGGTGATCAAATGGAGATTAACTCAAATGATGTGGTTCCAACTTTGAAACTAGGTTGAGCATGCATGGGTGAGTGAGGTCTTAGATAACTTCAGACAGTGAGTTGCAGTAAGGGTGAGTAGGGGGAAGACTTATATTAGAGAGGTGCAAAGGTCTGTTATAAACATCGGGTTCTTAACAGACTGTGGAAGAAGACATCTAAACGCAAGATCTTCTTACGCTCAGACGCAGAAAACCAGAGAAAACAATAGTGCCACAATAAATCCTTTATCACAACATAATTTCCATAATTTGTGCAAATCAGTCGATCACACACTCTCTTAGTATAAGATGAAAATTTAGGCGGAATAAGAAAGATTGTCTGAAATTAAACAAGAAATCTTACATACAGATGCATACCCAGAGCTAGGATATCTGTTAAAACTTTACAATCGGGAGCTTCACTCTACCATCGATACTTACAAAATACAAAGACTGAGCTTATATACTCAGGAAAATTCTCCTCACAGAGGCGTGCCTCAGTCACCTAAGGCTGGGTGTCCCTTCAATCAAACTCGTATTGATATATTTCTTTAAATGTCACCTTAACTACGCATGTCTCCTGTAAGGAGGGTAGCTGAGCTATTAAGTGTTCGGATAGTGTGTGCAGACCTCTCTACCGACCTGAAGACTTCGGCATGGCGTCTTTGAGAAAACCAATACACAGGACTTCCTCGGGCAAATGGTTTTCCAGACCCTCCATCCCCTCACTTAATGAATGAAAGGAGGTTTCAACCACCCGCTCTTGTCATCATTTAATCCATGCGAGAAACAGTATGGAGATCGGATCCAATGGCACTTGGAGACCGTGACGATCCTCTCTGTAATGAACTCGGCTCTTCGGCCTTCTTTACGCAGCTCCTCTCTTTTTCCAAGTGACCACGGATTGTGACCACGTGCCTATTCCCATGGCGCTTTTCGACGTTCGCGAATATGAAGGGGTTGATCCTTGCTTATCAAAATCACGATGAGCGATATGCCGAGACGGCTCAATCTGGTGCCACGCGTCCCTCTAGATTTGACGGCTCTTACTTCTCCCGGCAATGCCATGGGCTCGGGTCAGATATTTTCCCGGCACCTCGCGCATCGGAAAATAACAGAGCTGTTTTTTTGCGCGTTGGAGTCGCAATGGGCGAAGCGTCGAGATGGATCTACTTGCTGCCAGGTGTTCCCTCTGGATGGACGGCTGAAAACACTTCGGTGATACTGTGGGCCCGAGTCCTGAATGCTTTCGGCACTTCACGTCTCACGGCTGGGAGGAGGTTGGTCCTCGTTCTTCAAAGTCGCGATGGGTAAAAAGGCGAGGAGCCTAATTGCGCACCACGTGTCCCTCTGGATGGACGACTGAGATCCTCTCGGTAATACTGTATAGCTCTTTTTACTGTCGGTGCCCTCCACACGTAACCGTCGGCTAAGTCTTAAGTGCTGGCGCCTTTCGCAACTCGCGACCTCGCGAGTTGGAGTGTCGAACCTTGGCACTCTCCCTCCGCGAAATCCCGAGAGGCAATGGCTCTTTTCCTTTCCACAATTCTTGCGACTCGCGATCTCGCACAACCAAAGGATATGGTCCGCCCTCCGAACTCACGAACCTCGAGTTCAAGAAATGAACCCACGCATCAACGGATCACGATCAACGGCCCTCATTACTTCGCGAGTTCTCCATGGAGACTTCTGACCGTTCACCTTTTTGAAAACTTCTGCACTATACTTGGCGTGACTTGGCTGAGTGAAATTACCCATCAACCGTTGATCTACTTCGTGGATGGATCTCGACTGTCGACAGCAAAACCTTTCTCGCTCGTTTGACTCATAACCGAAGAGGAGATCCTTCCGCTGCTGCGCTTGGGTGTTTCCCGATCATTCTGCAGACCTGGGTACTTTTGTGCCTAAGACAAAAATAATCGCTAACAAGTCCCAGCTCGGGGGTGACCCACTGCTGAGTGTGAGGAGAAGTGTGGTCTACGACTAGGAGATTCATGGAAGGTCTGAATGTAGTTGGTATTACTCCAATTGAAAAGATAAGTATTATTAATGTGCCTAATTTTTATGTTATGCATGTCTGTGATGCTCAAATGTTATCATGTATTCCGTTGCGTATATGAATTAATGTTTATTATATTTGAATCTGTATGGTAGTAGTAACTTTTTGTTATGTGTTTTATTTCGATTAAATTTCATGTTAGATATATCTATGTATGTATGTATTTCCCCGTGGTAGCATTGCCCGACCTGTTGGTGTCCGGGGATGTTACAAAACCAAGAAAGGGGATGAGTAGCTTGATCATGATGACAATCACTTGAAGTTGTAGTTGGTGTTGGAAAATTGGTTGTCATTGGTATCAACCTTAGAAGAATCCCTAAAGCAAGTCTCATAAGCCCCTAAAATTGATGATGATGTGTCCACTTGTAGAATCTTTGAATATCCTTGAAGGCCTTGACATAAATGTGTATAACTCCAAAGTGTTCCCCTTATGGTGTAGATTTTAAGCATGGCCCTCATGGAATGAGATAAATTGTGGTTGTTTCCACATGCCCACTTTGATCTGTACACAAATGGAGCCCACGAGATGTCCAATATAAATATTACAAGCCTACATATGTCCAAGATAAAGATTGCAAGATAGAGATTGTTGAAAGTATTAATTTTTGGTCAATTTGGATACCCTATATTTGAGGGAATTTTTACCCAACATAACTAACTCAAATGGAAGCACAACTTACATGGTTGGAAATATTATTCCCATACATTTCCAATGGTATATGGAAGTCCCTCTAACTCGCTAGGAATGAGGAGATATGAGTTTTTACGTCTGATAACACAGCCAGAAATTTTAGGTCGACTCAACTAATTTTTGGGGACAGAATTAATATAAATACAGGATAGAATTTTGCATTTTTAGTTCAACCAACGAAGAGATCAAGTATGAGGTGTGATCAATGTGTTGGGGTTTCTTTATGGTGTGAAAGGGAAGCCTAAAGGATTCTTTTAAGGTATTTATTATTCTCAAGGTATGGTATGAGGTTGTGATGTTTCTATCATGTTGTCGTGAGTGGATGTTGTCATTAATGTATGTTGTCATCAGTGGATGTTGTTGTCAGTGATTACATTTTAGGAATGATGCTATGAGGCTTGCTAGGGTTTGAAGGATTTTATATGGAATGAAGAATGCAGGTGAAGTCAGAAGTACTATGTGTATGAAGATCTTGGATTGGTGATATATTATTGACTTGGTGCTCAGTTGAGAAGATTGGTGTCTTCATTCAACAAGTTGGTGCATGTGCTTTAGGGAGTGGGTGCTTCCTTCCATTCGGTGTTGGTAAATCAAGAAGTTGACGCTTCCTTCAGGTTGGTGCCTCCTTCCAGTTGGCGCTAGAGAATCTTGGAAGTTGGTGCTTCCTATTAATGTAATCTTAATATGATATAAGAAAATCATTTCGTGGTTTTCTCCCGTTTGGGTTTCCACGTAAAAATTGTTGTGTTTTGTGTATGGTTTTTTGTGATGATGAATGGCATTGTTAATGGTTAATGGTTAATTTTTACATGATGTGATTAAAGTTTAAAATGGTAAAAAGTACTCAATATTGATTCACCCCCCCCCCCTTCAGTATTGGTGAATATTATAACAGTTGGGAGGAGGTGTAGTGAAAAACAAGGGTGAAAGTGTGTCAAGAATAAATATTTTCCAGTTAAATTAGTGTTGGGGGAGGACGTCAAAAGGAATTAGGTGGTCGATTTGGTGGCTAATGCTTCGATGGGTAGGTTTCATGATAGGTGTATGAGGTATTTGGGTCTGAGAAACTAGTTACATGAGGCATGAGATCCTATTATGGGGCATTCATCGTCTTTTATATACTCACCCAAGCTTAGTTGACATTGTTATTTAGAGTCAAGGATAATGCTGGAAAAATTATGGTATGCTTGGAAATGAGAAGCTAGGACTCCCAATTGATTTCTAATATGTGGAGTTTCTCCGGGAAATAGGAAAATCTTTGGTTGTCTTCATTAAATCTAATATGAGTTTTGTGGGCACTATTTTGGTGTCCATTGCAAATATTTTGGTTGATTTGGATTTGCGGGAAGGGCTAGTGGTTGAGATCACTCTATATAAAGGTACTTTCTCCATTGTTTAGTGTTTATATTGCATTGGGGTGCCTTTTCATTGTCTATGTTGTCATAGATGTGGGTACATGGTCACAAACTATGTTGTGAGTTTTACCAAAAAGAGATGGGTGATAATGGCTCCTTGTGGTAATATGGGTGGACAAAGTGTGGATTTTAAATATATTCACATAGTTGACACTCTGAAGTTGATATCGAATCGATTTCGAAGGAGGGCAGTCCCTAACCTAACCAAAAGGGAGACTATCAAGTCCCGGACATCCTTTCTTTGGTGAACATGGTTTCCTTATCTCCAAGGCTAAGAGAGAATGAGAAGGGTGTTATTTTGGCTATGGAACTTTCTCCTATTGAAAATGGCACAAGTTCTTAGAAAAATATGTTCTTGTTCCTACCATTATTTCTAAGGGTGATAGTGGGGAGCTAGATGTGAAGTTGTGGCCTAATTTGTAGGTTAACAAAGTTATGATCTCAAAAGGGTGTTGTAAGTCTACTAGGAAAACTAAGAGTCTATAAAAACCTTTAATGGCAGAGGATAGGGGTTTGGATTCTAATGGGGGTATTTCATGTGTATATTCTCACTCTCCTAATGTGGTCAAACTCCCTCATGATTCCCTTGGATCCACACTGGATGAGGAGAGATTTTCTGTAGGGATTGCTAAATACAATTTTAGGCCTAGGAAGGAAGGCTTAAAGGCTTTTAATGGGGAGGTTGAGAGAGGGTTAGGAATGAGAAAAGGAAAATATCCCAAATTCCCTAGGAGAGGAAGAAAATGTAATATCTCCCTTGCACGGGCCAAGTGAAAGAATGAGGTTCTGAATGGAAAAAAAAAATAATCTTTATTGAAGGACCTTAGAGGAACTCAAACCCTAGAGGAGGGTGGTCATGATTAGTTTATTTTTTATTTTTTGAGGGCTAGGAAACCCCTTCAAAAATGGGCCTTGAGGGGGCTTGTAGACAAATACAAGCCTGACATTTATTTCATTCAAGAGACTATGGGTGAAGGGACTAATATCACTTATGATTTGGGGAAGATTCTTGGGGGATGGGAATTTACATATGTGATGCTAGAGGAAAATTTGGGGATTTAATTTTTGGTTGGAAGTGTAAGGATTTGTTGTTTCTAATATCTCGTCTTTTGACTCAAGTTTGAGAACAATTTTTTACTCTGAGGAGATGGGAGAGGAAATTAATATATTACATATATGTGCCATATGCAAACAAGGTGAAGTATTGGGAGATAAATTTTACATTATATGTACTCAGAAAGGAAAGATAGTGATAGGTGGGAATTTAACTTTCTCTCTTGGAAGGGATGATATTTGAAGCTTTACTACACAATTAAATCCATTGTTTGATTCTTTGAGAGAAAGATGAATTTTTTCAATCTTTATGATGTTGAACCTATTAAGTTTAGACCAACTTGGATGATATGAGGTTCAGAGAAGAAACAATTGAATAAATGTTGAACAAATTTATTTTGTCTAATTCTTTTATCAATGACCAACTAAGGATAAGATAATTATTGGGAATGGGGGGAGATTCGAACCATTTTCCAGTATTATTAGTGTTTGACACATGAATTTAGATAAGCATGAGGTGTATTTTTTCATTGATATTATACATGTATAAGTACATGAGTTGTGACCTTTGGATTTGTATTCCAAGTGGTCTCTTGGACTCTCAATGATCGTTACACTATCACTTGATGTTTCACATTCCTTCAAGTGACTAATACCATAACACTAGCATATTAGGTTTCCAAAATTCCCCCCCTTAATCCGAAGGGGTATATGTGAGTCTAAGAAGAGAGAATAAATATGGAAGTGGACATCTACCAATGGCTAAATGTGTTGTCTAAATCTGGTGGTTTTGGGATGACCACAAACCCAAAGTCTAGCAAAAGTTGATGTCTTCTACTAAATGGTGGTGGTGGTTTAAGGAAGACCGCAAACCAATATGATGGTTTACAGATGACCACAAACTTTGGAACACGGTTTGTGGAACATTTCCTAAGTTAGATAGAAGTTGGAAGTTGATGTTGTCTTCTGCTAATTGGAAGTGCTCTCGAATGTTAGTTTAATCATGACCATAAATTGTTCACTAGAAGAAGTTGAAAGTATTCTACTAAATGGAGGTTTAAGGAAAACCATAAACCATTGTCTAGCAGAAGTTCTAAGTCTTCTACTAAGAGGTGGTTTAAAGAAAAACCACAAACCAATCTGATGGTTTACAAATGACCACAAACCGAATCACACCCGCTTGTTACTGGTTGATTGATAGGATTTCGAAACTTGAAGCCTCATTGTCAATCATTGATGTTGTTCCCTATGTTAGGTACAAGGTGAGAAGATGCAAATTTGTTCACTGCAAGATCTGTCAATACTCGAGAATGAATTCTACTGTATGAATGAGATATCTTCCTGACTTTTGATGACCATTTCCAAGAAGTCATCCACCCATAGTGGTTCTTTACTCTAGCAGATTTCTTGCATTTAAAACATATGTCTGAAGGATGATTTTTCTTTCCACAATGCTCACAAGGATGAAGATTGAAACACTTATCTTCCATGTGGCCAACTTGATGACAATGTTGGAATTTCAGAATATGCTCTTGAACTAGAGCAGGTGAGTGTGAACTCTCTTATAGAAATTCAACACTCTGGAACTGGATCAATTTGGTATAAACTGGAATATGAAAGGTCATTTCATTTTCATTTCCAATGTTGGTTGTCTGCTTATTGTTTCTGATTTCTTCTCAAGGTTTGATGATTGGCTTGGAAAGAGGAAATTGAACTTCATTTGTACTTGAATCTTAAGTTGTCTCACTGAGTTGCTCCTACACTAGTTGTTTATCTGGATCATCGTCCAATTCAAAAAGAGGATTTGTTTTAACAAGGACTAGTTCAGAATGATGATTCTTTTGTTGTATTTCATCTTGTTCGAGTTGTGATTCAAGCTAGAGAAATTCAATTTTGTCCTGCAAATATTGTAAACAAGTTAGAACATTAGTAAGAGTTGTTATGTCAGTTGTGACTGTATTGTCCGCAGAAGAGAGTATTTGAGTGTCCAGTAACTCTAATAGTTCATATATTTGAGCCATTTAGACACTAACTTAGACCTCAAGGGTTTCTTGCAACACCACC
>ML802036.1:222774-241256 GCA_009831015.1 Picea engelmannii
TCTCTTTGCAACTATTAGCTTAGAAAACAATAACTTATATCGTGAGAAAAAATCATTTTTCACTTGCAGCGATCTTTTTTTCATTCTTGGGTGAATTTTATCAGCAATATTTTCTCCTTAAACACTGATTTTTTCAATCAATATTGAGAAGGATTTGGTATATCTTTAAAATACCCTTCCAACGCTATGTTATATGCTTAATTTGGCTTTGTATAGTGGCCACAATATACATTATAATGGTTGCATACCTCATGATTGTACAAAATATGGTTTTTACGGGATGAATATTTTTAAAACGGAGATTAATCTTGGAAATACAAAAATACTCTTTCGTGCATATCGCAACTAAAATCATTCAAAATGGATAAATATTGAAGGAGAAATATAAATATTACCAATAGACACTCCAAAATTAGTGAATTTCCCCTTCAATAATGTATTCTCCTTGGATTGTGTGCATTTCAAGCACTATTTATTCTTCTTCATTGAAACATGTATTCTAAAGAAAGTGAAACATGTAGTTGTACGGTGGGCTCATGAGAAAAGAATAAAGTATGATCATGTTATTGTTTCTTTGGAGGCTTAGTTAGAGGACCTGTACAATATGTATTAAGTTGGATTCCCTTTTAAAGTAGTTAAGGAGGAAGAAAAGAATCTTGAACAAAAGAAAAGAAAAAAATTAGCATATCATGAAGCAACTCAGAGACTCAAAATCATAGAACTCTGGCTCTCAAAGGGAGAAGAAGATACAAAGTTTTTCCATCATTTTTCCAATCATTAAAATAATTTAAATACTATTTGGAAAGTGTCTAAGAATGATGGATTAGTTGCTACTAGTTTTGAGGATATTAAAAAGGCGTGTGTGGATCATTTTGGTGATATTTATAAGGCAGAGAATGGATTTTCAATTATTGAAGTGGTAAAGACATCCTCTTTTTCCACAGTTTTGCGATTGAACAGGATAATGATACCATGTTGGAAGAAGCATCAAAAGATGATCTCAAGGAGGTATTGCATAGCTTTCAGAAGGATAACAATCTAAGGACAAATGAATGGCCTATGGAATTCATTCTTAGGTTGTTTGAAATCATTGAGGATGACCTAATAAGGTCTATAGAGGAGTCCAGAGCTCAAGGGAAGATGTTAGTAGATTTTAATATTATTTTTTTAGCTATCATTCCTAAGGTTCGATAACCTTTCTTCATTTGAGTACATGTCAATTTCTCTTTGTAATTGTATCTACAAAAACATCACAAAGATTATGGCTAAAGTGGTATTTAATGAGTAGTTTGGTTTTCTGGAGGGTAAACAAATTCATGAAGCAATCGGGGCTATTCAAGAGGGATTTCACTCCATTAAAAAAAGAGGTTACCAACTATGGTGATCAAGTTAGATTTTTCTAAATATTATGATCAGGCAAGTTGGTTATACTTGAGGTTAATGTTGATTCATATTGGTTTTTGTGTCCACTTCATCAATTGTTTCATGAATTGTGTTTCTATTGTCTCTTTTGATGTCCTTACCAATGGATCAACTTCTCCATTTTCTATATCTAGAATTTATTTAAGGTAAGGTTTTCCACTTTCCCCACTATTACTTTTAACTGTGGTTGAAGGGTTGAGCAGATCATAGTTGGAGGCTAAGAGACCTGCATGTTTTAAAGGAATAAAGATAGGGAGAAATGTTTCCTTGTCTCATTTATTGTTTGTAGATGATGTTTTCTTGATTTTTGATGGTTCATGGAGGGATTCTTTAAAGCTTAAGGAGATTCTAGACCTATGTTATCTTGCAACAGGCATGAAGGTAAATACTCTATAAAATTTTTGGGGATTAATGAGGAATATGTTAGTTTCTATGTCGATATGCTTCCTTTTTAATATATAGATATGCATGGTAATTTGAAGTACTTATGTTTTTCCCTTAAGACAAATGATTATGGGATAAAGGATTAAGACTAGATAATAGATAAGATAGAGAGGAGACTATCAATCTAGTGTAATATATGGTTGTCCATGGGGGGTAGGCTTGTCTTAGTAGAGTATACCTTAGAATCCATCCATGTTTATTGGATGTCTCTATCATTTATACCAAAGGGTGTTCTTGAAAGGATAAATCTAGTTTGGATTCTTGTGGCATGGGGACAAGGGGAAAAAAGGATGTTCCCTTGGTAAATTGGAAAAGGATTGTTGTTTATAAATATTTGGGTGGATGAGGACTAAATAGCATTATCTTATTCACAAAATATTTGGATATAAAGAATGTTTAGAGAATGATTTCTGCTAAGGCTCTCTAGTGTCAGATAATTGTTGAGAAATACATAGCTACTAACTCTAATGCGGAATGGATTAGGAATCCGTCTAAGAATTGTCATAAAGCATCAATAATTTAGAAAGAAAGTGTTCTTGCATTCCCTTTGGTTTGCAGATGACTTGTTTGGAAAGTTGGTAATGGGACAAGGGTTAGTTTGGGTGAATATCCCTTGGTGAGGTGTGTGAATATGTTCAGGTTACCTTGAAATATTATTAATGTGATTTATGCTAAAGGATTTAATAGTTTAAATCAGGTGGAAAATCAATACCTTACCTCATTTTGGAGTTAGGAATGGAAATTGCTTCAGAGATTGGGTTTAGAAGGGATGATGAGGTGATATGGAAAGCATATATTGCTAACTTAAAGTCCAATCGTGTTAAAGCTTGGGTTTAGAAGGGATGATGAGGTGATATGGAAAGCATATATTACTAAATTAAAGTTCAATCATGTGAGAAATGTGTATTTTGATGATGAATTGTTATGGTCAAAGAATCCAACTCAAGGTTTATATACTCCTAAGGTGGGATACAAGGTTTTATGTGAAGGGGAGGCACACGTTGAATCTGTCTGGTGATGGAAAATAATATGGATGATGAAATGTCCATTAAAATCCCATATTTTCATGTGTATTTCCTTTAAAATACAGTTCTTACATCGAATTTGTTAAAAAATAGGAGTATGAATGGTCTTATCAAGTGCCCTTTATGTAAAGTAAATGAAGAGAATATTCAACTTTTTCTTCTATCTTGTGAATATTCAATTCAAATTTGGAATGAGATTGAAGGATCGATAGGCTTCAAAGATATGTGGAAGGGAAATTATATTGAAGATTGTTTGCATGGATGGTATAATAACTCTTTGTTCAAAAAATATAGAGTTCTTCCTCTCATGATATTCTAGGGGGTTTGGTTGGCCCACAACAGTTACATGTTTGAGGATAGGTTTATTCTACCAAGCCTTTCTGAAGTTTACTCTGGATGTATTGTTATTTTTGGTAACCAGATGAGGTATCTATAAAAGTTGGAATGTAATATTGACAATACTAGTTGAAAGTCATAAGTGTCTATTTGGTACATAGAACAATCGTTCTTGACTTGTCAGGATTGTTCTATGTATATTTTGATTTCGACTTGAAATAGCAAATTATATAAAATGTTTTTCTCATAAAATAAAAGGATTATTCTATCAAATCAAAATGCATCACAAAATTTTTCAACTCAAATATTTCAAGTAGTCTTGAAATGAGAAACCTCCAAGACATCTAGTTGTTGAAGAAATGAATAAAACTAGTGCTTGGGCTTATGTTGATGGTGCCTACCAAGAGGATCCACCAGTTTTTCGAGCAAGAGGGATCTTACATTTGAATGAAAGTAAATATTTTAAATTTTAACTTAGTCGGGGAGGGAAAATCTACAGAGTTATTGGCTCTAAAACTAGTTTTAAAGCTAGCAATTGAAAAAAGTGTTACTACTCCTTAGAATTTTGGTGATTCTCTAGTGGTTATAAAGTGGATGCTAGGAGAAATGATGTTGAAAAATTATAATTTGAGGCCCGTATTTGAAAAGGATCAAGTTTATAAACATGCTTTTAATCACACATTTTCATCATGTGTATAAAGAATGAAATATTGATGCAGATGGGTCATCCAAGGAAGGTTTTCATTTGGATCTAGGGAATTGACATATTTAGGAGATCATGGAGGTACAACCCTTTGTTTTTCTCCATCTCTCCTATTACTGGGGTATTTTGGTGATTTGGGTGATTTGGTCCACGTGAGATATCATCTTGGCACTGGTTATTATGATGTATTTGTAATATTTTGTAGACCAACTGAAATTTCATAATTTTAGAGCTATATAGGGTTTTTAATATTTTGTGATGTATCTACTTGTGAGATTAATGCTTTTTATGGGATTGAATTTTTTATATGACCTGTTTTGGGAGGATGAAGGAACTTAGGAGTATTTTTTTAAATGGGTTTCCTTTGAAGAAAACAAGAAATGCCTTACTATCAGTTTATATGTTTATGTGGTATTTACTCATGACACAATAATATATTAAAAAAATGCACTAAATATGTTGTCAATAAAGGCAGTTGGTAGATGTTAATACGGACATTTTCTTACATCGTGATAGGTATATTTACAAATTCTATAACATCTAGCATTGATCAGTATTTTTAAAAACGATAGGTATATTTACAAATTCTATAACATCTAGCATTGATCATTATTTGTAAAAAAAATAATTTCAATGAGGTGTCAAGATAGAGATGTATCCTGAATGTTTTAATGCAGTAAATCACCCAAATCTTGTAATGAGTATTCAAACTTGATTATTTGTGTGGCAAACACAAAATCCCTAATTGTTAAAATTTGTTCACTAAGCTTCAATATACATTCATACAAATTTTTAATTTGTCAACTATGTATTAAAAATAAATAAAAAGACATGGCAATGACATTGTTTATGTATCATCGATATTTTTAGAGTCGTCAAGGTTGTGTCTTAATACATGTAATTTACAGTGTTGTACATGCATAAAAGCATGTAAATATCATAAATTTTAGGTCGTGACCTTTTTTTTAGTCATTGGAAAGTAAGAAAAACATGAGCTTTGAATTAGGGACACTAAATGCATAGAGAAATAAGTTTTTTTTTTTTTTTTTTCGCCTAAAGTCTCATGTTCCCAAGGTGTTTTTTGGATAGTCTAGCAACAAGATTCACTATGGAGGTCATAAGTATTGGTCTTAATCTTAGAAATTATTCATTTTTTTAAGCTTATATTGTTGGAAAATTAGTCTTGATTGACCAAATCAGGGTTAATAATATCTTTGTAGTATATAAACTTTGTATTCATGATTTCATTGCCATCCTAGGTTTCAGATTTAGATTTAATAGGGATACAAGACATGATATTATCTACATTATTAATATGATTGTCTCTTTTTGTGTTCCAATAGTTAATCCAAGCCTCATAATCTCTCGCCCAACCTCTTTTGAACATGCACTATGGCCAATATGGTGAATATTATTAATGTTATTTACTATTTATTATCTCTTCATTCTTATCACAATGCATCAATCTTGTGCTTTCGATCCTAGTACATGAAAATATATTTCAATGAAGTTAAGCCAACTTACAACATTCAATTCATAAACCCTCTGAATAGAAATTGTCGCTAGGGGTATCTATTCCATTAAATTCACCCAAGATTTACACATGGTTTAAATCATAAATGCCTTGCTTGTGTAGGCATGCTTATGTATAAGGGGAGAACATGTTTCTAGGTTTTAGTCTTGGAGGGGGGAGTAACAACACCCCCACTTTACCAACCAACCAATCATGTGTTGACATTTATTATTGTTGTTGTTGTTGTTAACTTTTGTGAATATTATTATTTAGTATTTTCTCACGACGCAATAATATCTTCAAAAAATGTGCTAATTATGTTGTCAATAAAGACATGTGGTAGATGTCAATAAGGACATTTTCTTAGGCATCACTATAGGCATATTTACAAATTTTGTAACATCTAACATGGACCATTAATTCTAAAAATTTCCATTTCAATGAGGTGTCAAGATATAGATATCTCTTAAATGTTTTTAATGTAGTAAATCACCCAAATCTTGTAATCAATTTGAAATTCTATGTTATACATGTCAAACACAAACTCGGTGATGGTTAAAATTTGTTCACTAACCTTCAATTTACATTCATACAAATTTTTAAAGAGTCGATTGTGTATTTAGAAAAGAAAAAAAGACATGACATTGGCAGTATTTATGTATCATCAATACCTTTAGAATCATCAAGGTTATGTCTTAATAAATCTGATTTGTAGTGGTGTACATGCAAAGTATGTAAATATCATAAATTTTAGGTCATGACCCTTTTTTGATATTTGAAAAATAAGAAAAACTTGAGATTGAACCAGGTATAGTAAATACATACAGAAACAATTATTTGTATCTCAAGTCTCTTGATATTTTTAAAAATAAGAGATCTCACATGAACATTGTTTATATTCCATCAACATTGTTAGAGTCATCATGGTTTTTGTAAGGCCTTCCAGGACACCCACCAAGTGCACATTCTCATTGGGAAGATTTGGTGATGGAATAGGTGAAGAGAACAAGGAGGAACAAGGAATATTTTAGGGGCGAAATTTCACCCATGGGCGAAATTAAGGGGTTCCCAAAAATTTATTGGGAATTGTTTTTATATTGTAGTGGTTTTTTAAAACTTTTATTATTCAACCCTAATTTATTTTAAAAGAAAAATAGTATAAATGGTTAACCCAGGATTTTATGAGGGAGAAAGAAAGAAATACATATTTTTCCCCTGAAATTTGTAGCTGCAAGCTTCCATTCCCCCAATTTTCAGAAATATGGGAATTTCTAGTAACAACTTCTCCCTCCCATTTGGTATAAATCATGGTTTACGGTTTAGTTTGCCCCAATTTCGTGGTATGGGCAGCTATACTCTTTTGTTTGTCTGATTTCCAAAGAACAAATGATTCGGGATTCTTGTGATTCATTGTTCCTCAATTTTTGGAGTAGGTCGGAAATTCTTTATCATAGCAAGATTACTATATTCCAATTTGAGGTTGCATTTCAGGTAAAAATAGGTTCTATATTTTGTATTTTTTATTGTAACATTTGAGCCACATTTCCTTGATGCAAGTTATTTTAAGATTGATTTTTTGATATTTAACTATTGCATTGTCTCTTTCTTGTATGTGACAGGAAATGAAGTTGGAATTTGATTAAGGTCGAACCTATCTCTTCACATAGATATTGTCCTAGTATTAAAGGGTAAATAGCTAATTTAACAAGACTTTCGCTAAGCAAGAATGGGCTCATTCAAGTAGATGAAATTTTTTTGATGTCTAGCTCTAATATCTTAGTAAACGTTAATGGTTTGTTTGTTTGTTGAATTTTGGAACATTTTGTCAAGTTTGAAATTTTGGGTTTATTTTGGTTAAAAATTATGTTAGTCCCTTGAATGTTTCTAGTTCTCATTTGATGATTAACTGAACACTTTGTTGTGGCATGATTGGTTTCATCTGATTTCCATTGAGTCAAGGGTTTGGGTTAAAGTTAAAGACCCTTTTTCAGTAAAAAAAAACATGTTTTCATCTTTTTGCCATGTTTATTTGAAAAACATATAGTATTAGGATTAATATATGGCTTTGGTTATTCTCTGGGCACTCAATGTGTTTTCCATAATTATTATTATTTTATTTATATATTTGATCGCTCAAAGAAATATTTTTTTCTTTCTTGACACTTTGTGACATGACTTGAGCATCTTCACCTTTTAGGATCTATTATGTTTATTTTATATTTTCTTTGAAAAGACTTATTGGTTATTTAGAAAGGGAAATGAGCTCTACCTAGATAAGTGAAGAGAAAAATAGTATATGCACTAGGTTCCTATGTGTTCAACATAGGAGACCTATTAACATGAGATTGGCATTCCTCTAACGCAATTATACTTTTGATGCCAAGACTAAAAGAGAATTACATGTAGTCAGTGGAGGATGAGAGAATTTTTATTTCACTATCATTCTTGAAGTCAAAGTTGAAGAAGAAGTTTGATAAACAAGATTGAAAAAAAATCATCACATATCTTTTGCTAATAATGCACATGTTATGGAGAGTTTCATGTAACTAAGAAAGAGGTATGCTTATTGGTGCTTGTATCACATGCAAAAATAGTTTTTTTTATAATTCAAGATCATTTATTTCTTCATTACTTTTAGGCAACTCAATTTTGGGAGTCGGTATGTAGTAGGATCCAAGTGATAGACATTGCATGTGTTACCCTTAATGGGATTAAAATGGGTGATATGATATTGTGCATCGTGATACTGTTAGGTATAGATATACATGATGGCATAATATCCCTTACTTAATCTACATCTCTTATCGTTCATGCTTAATTATGGCAGTCTAATTGAGACTATCTCTTTTTCTAAGGCCTAAGATATGCCCAACATTTATTACAAAGTTATTTGTCCCTTTAATTTTTTATAAGACAATAAAAATATAAGGGATAAAAGAGACCTCTCTTCCTTGGAAAGGGGTCATTTTTTAGTAGAAATTGATGATTAGAGAGGAAGTCATGCATGGAATGTGACCTATCAATATTCTTATACTCTTGGAGTTATTGATGGATAGAATTTTGTGCACTCATATTTAAGAAAATCCTATGATCAACGTGTTTTAAGGGTCCTTTTGATCCGGGTGGATATCGATGGTCACCCACCTATTATTACAAGTGAATCCTCCTGCGGACAAGTGGATTCCCTCTTGGTATCTAGACCCCTAAAACCAAGAAAGAAAGGGTGTTATCATTGGTCACTGACATCCTTTTAGATCTTAATCAAGCTAATGTATGAAGAGGAAGAAGAAAAGTGTACCTTTTTAATGGCGTTTGTCCTCACATAGTCCAAGTTGAGCTTTGATCCTAAGCTCCTCGATAAGTCCTGTAGAACAAACAAAGATACAACAAGCTTCCTATTCTACTGAAATTAGCTCAACAACAGATCTATCTACTAGAGACAAATTCATGTAGAACAAACACAAACTTGAAAGAAGCATGTCAAGCATACATGTATATTAATGAGAACAAATGAAGAGTAATTACAAACCTTTGATGAAGGTGCAGCAGCTTCTTCCAGCTCTCTTTGTCCAACCTTTGCTCAAGTAATCCACATTGATTGTTCTCAAATCTCCTACCTTCTTATGAGATCATAAGTTAGGTATAATTCTCAATCTCCATATATATTTTAACCATGAGAAGGCCTCCTTATATAGGCTTTGAGAGGCCCAACCACTTGAGATATCCTTGGGATAATTTGAGGATTCTTCTCCTTCAGTTGTGGATCTTCCCTAAGATCACGCCTTGACCTCTAATTTGAATCCAACCACCTTCATAGATTGAGGGGATTCTTTCCTCAATTATCTCAACAAACCAAATTTCACTCAGGAAGGGGAGCGCTCCCCCAAAATGGGGCACGGAGCATTGCAACGCTCCCCCAAGGAGGTCAGGGAGCGTTGACGCTCCTTGACAGTGCATAGGGGAGCGTTTCCTTCCAAAAATCATTTTTAAGAGGCTTGCTCCATGGAAAAATACTTGTACTCCTTGTCAACTGATTTCCCCTCTTCAAAACTAGTCTTTGAGGTGTCTTAAGTGTCCTTATGATGTCGTTAGAGAGACGACATAGGAAGGATAACAATATGACGTTTGTGACACTTGTGACGAATATGCGACACTTGTGATGAATATGCGACACTTGCGACATTTGTAATGACGACATTATCCATCATTGTAATGAGTGATTTTGATGTGTAACAGATTGCCCCCAAAGTGTGAAGTCAAAAAACGATGATGACTGAAGTACTTTGTAGACTTTTTCGAGCAAGGTTATGGACTTAGAGAAGATGGAAAAATCTGCACACAACCATCAAACAAATATTATGACATGTTTCAAACCCAAGGCAGGCATATCTATGCTTGAGTGATAAAGACTTTTTAAGGTATGGCCGCCATAGAATACACTGCGGATCCATAATTATATTGACAAAAGGGTATAGCCACTGAAGATACAATGTGGATCTATACTTCTATAAACTGAACTAATCGTAGCCATGAAGAATACACAGTGGATCTATGAGATGACAGGACATAGCCACGACCAATACAAAGTGGATCTATGTTACAGTATATGTGTCAATGTTCAAAGAAACTCCGTCGCAACCTGGGAAAAGTTCATATAATATTGATGACTTAACCCAGGGTCTTCTTACCAATCCCGGTGTAGTACGAATCTAACCATGTGAATATATGTCTTGATGTTGAACATGGAAGAGACCACTTGATTACCGGTCAATGAGGTAAAYCGTTAACAAGCGCGAGGGAAATTACCATTGATGTCAATGATTCCCAAGGTACTCTATTACATTCCAACGAATKTGAATGGACGAGATGAAKTCGAAAATCTATGGAATCACCCGATCAGGGGTCAATGATGTAAACCCACTGTCGAAAGTGAGGAGGCCTACCATTGAGGCATGCAGGTCCCAAGGTAYTGATTGGTTTCTAAGTCTAGCTCCTGGATAATGTGTTGAAGCCGACAGGAATAAACTCGTCGAAGGAGGGCCTTGATGTATCCCCCATCAACGACACAAAACTGACACGGAGATGTAATTKGTGGATTAAATGAACATGGACTGACACAGATATTGAAACAGGAATTTGTGATGGTTGACTCTTGAGGTAGATACTTCCCTTGAACACTGAGGCATAACAATGGAAGCTTGACATGGACCAAAACTTGATAATGCAATGGATGATATGACTTTCGTCGGGTGACCTAAAGGAGTGAAGAAACTCAAAAGATTGGTTCAGTGCAAAGGTTTAGCAGATTGAAATGCGTGAAAAGATAAAATAAATTGTTCAAGGGTGACTGTAAGATTACTAGTAAAGTTCTCAAAAACTGCTTGGGTTACTTCTTTCAATTTTTCCCCCATCCAGATAGACGAGTACCTCTTTTTGGTTTAACGAACTCGAGGAGGGTAACACATGCTCGATATAACTCACCTTCGGTAAGTCCCTCTTCCTTTGTTTAATGAACTGGAATAAGTAAGGGTTCGGTCCCATATGGGCCCTTCAATGTATGAATGTTTAACGAGTCCATAGAAGGTAAAATCGGTTGTTTTTCATATTTAGAGAGTCTGAAAATGACTTAAAGACGACTCCAATTTGGTCCTTTTTTGTAATATTAGTCTCGCGAGGCCGAAAAAGAGATAAATTATCACTCAAAATATGCCCTTTCAAACCTTTTAACAAGTGGGAAAGGAAGCAAGATCACTCGGCAATGTTTTCATGTTTAGAGAGTCTAAAAAGAGCTTTAAAGAAGACTCCAAGGGGCTCCCTTTTCGTGCATCCATGCGGGTCCGAAAAAGAGATAAAAGTTTACCCGATGCATTATTATGTGTTTGATCTTAAGAACGAATGAAGACTATGCTCATGAATGTGACAAGATGGAAAAAATGAACAAAACTACTTCAAAACCTGCAAATAGTGTCAAATCTGCATTCCAGGAGATTAATAAGGCTTCCAAATATTTCTTAAAAACCCAAAAATAACTATATCTTATGTAAAAATGAAATGTATGATAATAAAAAGGGGTAAAAATGTCATTTACCATTTCATTTGCACAAAGATTTGTAGGAGTGGAGAATTTTTTCTTTGGAGGTGAATCTTGTATTGTTCGGTGCAGAAGCTACGGTCAACTATTTTCCTCGTCGTTTGGACCAAGTTGGTGCTCTTCTTCCTTTCTTTCATTCACACGGTTCAAATTTTCTTTTTAGGTAATAATTAAATGTAAAAAATGATACCCTGGGTTGGCCCAAGCACCCAAAACAATTCGGTGCCCCTCTAAGATGAGTGGGGAGGTGCTGCACATTTTGGAAAGTGCCCCTACAAGCTAGGGAAGGGCACGCCAACGCTCTGGTGTAGTGGTGTAGAGGGCACTGCCAAAAACACAAGGAAAACGCCCAAATATCGTTGGTGCCCTCTCAAAACGTAGAAGGGAGCATTGGAAATGATTTAGAGCACTCTGGTGGATACATTGGGGGTGCGTTGGTGCCTTGAAGTGCATGTAAATGGGCGTTGGCCTCTTAAAGAGAAAACAATTGTTTTTTTAAGTTTTCCAATTGCCCAAAATTTGCCAAAAACGTGATTTAATGAATTTTATTGTTGATAATTGCAGGTGATTTCAGAAATAAACATGCTTGAGGGGAAATAAATAGAGCACGAGCTCAATGATGTGTTTTCCTTACAAAGTCCATGATCAAGAGCCGCATTGAGGAATTGTGGTCTCCTCAAATTATTTAAAATGCAAAAAATGAAGAAAGAAATTCTTGTTCTTGAATATATGATCGGGCTATGGAACGTTGCAGAACAAGGGTTCCAAATTGGGACACAACTTCTTACCATCGAGTTGGAAGACATATACTTCATAACTGGTCTTTCAAAAAGAGCGGTTCCCATAGTTTTATCTGGATAGAGGGCACTTCCTGCGCCTGTGGATGAGTATCGGGAAAACCATTTTGTCCCAGGAGTGAGACTAGTGGGAGGCAGAATCGCGATTAAAGATATCAGAGATCTGTCTCTTCGGTCTATTCTGTTTGCAATTACGAGTATAGTGGGAAGTACCAGCTCACACCTAGTTTCAATATCATAGGTGGCCTATGGTTTACAGTGTCTAGACCCAACACTATTCAATTGGAGTGCAGGGTTCCTTCATAATGTGAAGGAACAAATTACGAGATGTAAAGCAGGATAGCAGAAGCAGTTCAGATATGGTTCATTCTTGGTTTCGTTCTTCTTAGAACGCATTCCCCATATGCAACCTCAAATTTCATTAGCAATACGACCAGTGGGAGAACCACATATGGAGCGGTGGACTAACCTGTCTCTAAGACTAGGCTCATATTCAGAGTTGAAATTCACCGAGGATTTCTTCGCTTGGCTGAGATGCCAATTGATCATGATAGAAGACTTTCCATACACCGGAGTGGATTTCCGGGGAAGCATGGACCTAGTTCTTCCAGTCAGAGAGTATTAGGATGCGTTGGGTGAGAAACCAAATAATGATCTTGTCAAGTGTTTTTTTTTTTTTTCAAAACATTATATTATTTTTTTTTGTTTTTGGTACATAGAAGAGTCTTTAACAGACGTATCATTTCATCATGCAAATAGGGGAGCAATACGTCCGGCAGACATGTCGGCATTGAGGCATCGCGGAGATGCACAGATTGTAGTAGATCGGGGGGTAGTAGGAGGAGGGCTCCAGGAGGTTGAAATAAACCTCCAAGATCTCACGACATGTATCCCTCCTCTAAGGAGGTGGGAAGTGCCACTACATCTACAGAGACACACTGTGGGAGTGTCTGAGAGTCTTAACTCTCTATTGAGGTGAGTATCCCGTACAGTTATATGTTACTCGGAGCATAACATAATGCAGGAAGATTAGAGGTCTTCCTAACTATTGTATAGTCTGTATGACGATGCTTATGGGTGTGACGACCCACATTTTGCCTATCTATATACCATTTTGATGTAATCAAACATTTTTAATTACGTCATATATATATACATTTCCAAGTTTTTATAGTGCCAAATGATTTTCAAATATTGATGTATTTTATGTGATGTGTTTCAATTTACATGATGATATATGGTGTGATTTATTTCCTTTATGAAAACTCATCTATGTGCGAGATACCTATCCATGATGTAATTAGCTAATGAATTTGAAATTGTGTTGAGTTCTCTTGGTATGTGTTTGTATTTGATAAAATCAAACATTCTTTCAAGACGACGAACTCGTAGATGGAGACGTAGTAGGATATGATTGTGAATAGCATAGACTCGATTGAGCTGACAGACTACGAGTTGAGAGTCCAGGTTGATGATCATATGAGAAACACCCAGGGAAGAGGCTTTGGTTAAAAGTCGGATGAAAGCATGATATTATGCCATGTTATTAGTTGTCGACCCTAAGCAAATACCTCCTGAACTCACCAACTCGTCAGCATGGTAAATGACCCAAGTTGCTTTGAGTGTGTCGACTAGCACCATCTGCAAACCCAACAAAGATAGGAAAGGAGGATGTCATCTATGCACGCAAACACAAGAAACGGTATAAGTGGATAAGGCAAAAACTCATGCACACAAAATAAAAAGACACACCAAAATAAAAATACAATAGTGTACAAAGCACGTATGCTAGATGTCCTAGGCATAGTACTTCTTAAGGTAAATCATGTTCCAGGGCTCACCTAGGGAAAATCCATCGTAGTCAACTAGTTCGTAGGTGCCTCTATGTAGAACATGTTTCACAATGTAAGGACCATGCCATAGAGGTTCTAACTTCCATGTCCCTAACTTGTCATGAGCCTGGTCATAAATGAGGACTAGGTCTCCTTCTGCAAAAGTGCGAGGATGGACGGACTTGTCGTATTAATTTTTTATTCGCTTTTGATAAGTCTCATTGACGAGAGAAACGTCATGATGTGCTTCATCCAGCCTAGTCAAATGTAAGAAACGTTATTCTTCAGCAGAAGTGTGGGGCAGGAGTTCTACTTTGAGTCTTAACAAGGGAATTTTGCACTCGATTGGTAAAACAGCTTCAATGCCATATACTAGCTGGAAGGGACTAAATCCAATAGCAATTTTTACTGAGGTCCGATAAACCCAGAGAGCGGAGAAGAGTTGTAAATGCCAAGATGTCTTGTTTTCCCCGACCATCCGTTGGATCATATTTTTGGGGACCTTGTTGATAGCTTCAACTTTTCCATTAGCTTGAGGATAATACAGGGATGAGTTCTCATGGTGAAAACCCAGCTTGGTATGTAACTCACTCATCATCTGGTTTTGAAAATGTGAACCATGATCAATGACAATGGCTTGTGGAACACCAAAGCAAGTGATGATATGATTAAAAAAGAAAAGGGTTGCAGTACGGTCGTCATTCAGAAAGGTAGGCATAGCCTCAGCCCATTTTGTAAAGTAATCGACGACGACGATTATATAACCGTGCCCCCTGGATGAGGTAGGCTTACATTGCATGAAATCAATGCCCCATTTGGCAAAGGGGCCAATGGAAATAATTGCATGCAGCATTTTTTTACGGCCTCAATACAATCCTTAAAGATGGAGGGACAAAAGTAACCGGCACGTAAAAAAATTTGGGTTGTATCCATCCCAAAAAGGTGACTGCCATAGGCTCCAAGGTGATAGTCATTGAGGACACGTTTAGCCTCTTCATGAGTCAAACATCGTCGTAGGATAGTGTCAATTCCACGGTGATATAAAGTGTCGTCGATAATAAGGTAAAGACGAGAATGGTGGAAGATACGACGACGCTCTTCACGAGAGATATCAGGTTGAAAACGTTGGGTCTGGAGATAGAGGATGATGTCTCCATACCAAGGATCAAAAATTCTAATGAGGAATAGAGATTCATCAGGAAGAGAATATCTAGGCTCAGTGTCTTCATCAGCATGGGGAAAATCGCAAATGAGTTCCACAAAAACCAAGGACTTTTTGGATTTGAACTTAGCAAATTCAAGATCGAATTCTTGAAGGATGACAATCCATTTAGAGTATTTTCCCCCCAAGCACCTGACGTGTCAGAATATGATACATGGGGTTGGAGTCCGCAATAACCGTAGTGGTGCGTAACAAAATATAGTGATGAAATCTGTGGACAGCGATGACGACTGCTAGAGCCAACTTCTCAACATGTGAATAACGGAGTTCGGGTCTAGATAGACTCTTGCTCAAATAATAAATCACATGTTCTTCATCGGATGAGTCCTCTTGAACTAACACCATGGAAATAGTGGAAGTAGAGGCCGCTAAGTAAAGGATATAATCCTTCGTATAGTCTGAAGGATGCAACAAAGGAGTGTGCATCAGTGCATGCTTAAGGGCATCAATCGATCGTTGAGCAGTGTCATCCCAGATGAAAGGGGCGTCTTTCTACAACAATCGCATGAATCCTTTAGTGATATCAGCGTAATTACAAATAAAGCGGCGAAGAAAATTTTCTTTCCCCTACAAACTATGGAGTTGTCGCAAGTTATTAGGTGGGGGTAAAGCTAGAATAGCTCTAATCTTTAAGGGATCCACCCAAATCCCGTCCTTGGAAACAACAAATCCAAGGAGTTGGCATGATTCGACAGCAAAAATACACTTATGAGGGTTCAAACGAATGTGGTAGAACCGACATCAAAGAAAAATAGCCCGTAGATGACCGAACTGGTCGGATCGACTGGATGAGTGGGCAGGTAAGTCATCGAGGTAAGGTTTTTCAATATGTTTGATATTGTGGAAATCTTAGGACATGGCTCGCTGGAAGGTAGCACCAGCATTTTTAAGGCCAAATGGTAGCTTCCGATAAGCGAAAGTTCTCCATGGGTAGATGAAGGATGTCTTATGTTGATCAGCAGGTAAGATGTCAATCTAGTTGTAACCTGAGAAACCATCCATAAAAGAGAAAATTACGCTACCAGCGCAATTATCAATAATCTGGTCGATGAAGGATGTGGGGTAGTTTTCTTTCAGACAAGCCTTTTTAAGATCCCTATAATCAACACAGACGTGAATTGTCCCATGTTTCTTAGTAACTGGAACGATGTTAGAAACCCATTCCGTCAAGGGGACAGTATAAATGAAGCCAGATTTCAATAAATTTTCAACTTCTGCCTTAATAGCCGCGGTCTTTTTGGGATGGACCAGGCGGAGTTTCTGTCTAACAGGCTTAATACCTGGGTAGGTTTTGATCTCGTACACAATAATCGATGGATCGATCCCTGGCATCTCTTTGTAGATCCAAGCGAATACATCGTGAAATTATTTAAACAAAGCAGTATAAGAGACCACTTCCTCGGGCGAGCAATTAGCCCCAAGGTTAATGTTTTCCACGACACCTTCTTTGATCAAAATATCAATAACGATCATAGATGAAATGTTTCCCAAATTCCCCTCAAAAAGAGTATCTTGTGTGAGGATAGGAGATTGTGGAAAATCGACAACATCAGGAGGGAAGACAGAAAGTTTGTCTTCTTGAATTTCTTCGAGAGGTGGAAGAAAAGAGGATCGATGATGGTTATCATCCCAAGGTACATCGTCAATGCTAATCATTTCCATTATAGATTCATCGGAAGGAAAAATTTGGGAAATGCAATTGAACGCAGACGACAAGGAACTTAACCATGATGGCATCGAGTAAGTATCGGGTTCCAAGAGATGTTGGTCATCCCAGGAGGGAGAAGCAGATTGGATGGCAACGTATGAGGTCTCGCTGGACTAAGTGGTATGTTGTCACCTAGTGCATCGAATTCCAATGGACTAGGTACAACCCAAGGGTCAAATGATTCCAAGGATTGGTAAACCGTAGTCGAAATCATATTGATTGTGGCAATATAATGTGTAGTGGGTGGAAGCGGTGTAGGGAAGGTACCCATAAGGATGGACTCTTTCAACAAGCCAACACCAATGCTTTCATACGTGATCTTCTGATCTCCCAAAAAGGGAATATTGTTGGTAGCAGGAGTGCGAGCATCAAGTGTACAGTAATCTAACTGATCGATGGTGATGATTTTACCTTGATGAAGAAATTGCACACATCGAAACACCGAAGAAGCTATGGCAGTCACAGAATAGAACCAACTTCTTCCAAGTAAAAGGTTGTAATCGAGGGGCGCATCGACCACCTTGACATCGACAGTAACAATTTTTCCGCCTAACTGGACAGCTAAAGACTGTAATAGTCCATGAGGGTGAAAACCTCACCCGTCAAATGCTCATAACATAGTGGGGGATTGATTAAGTGCAGGGGATTTCAACCCCTTCCAATAGGATAAATACATGACACAAGTAGAAGCTCCCTCATCCAATATAGTGCGATGGATGTGTTGATTATGAACCACAACATAAATCTGAAATGCAAGTTGGTGAGAGAGTCATGATTTGAAATTGTCCAAATTAAACGTGATTTTATTAAACAACTCGGGATCAAAAGCGTCAATGGTAGCCAAGAGTGTTCTATGCTGACTGGGACAGTGTTGTAGAACTTCTAGAGCAGACATAGCATACGGGGCTTGAGCCAAATCTTCAACGATGTTGTAGTTTTGGGCAGCTTGTGAACTAGGATTGAAAGTAGATTTAAGGATGGTACTCTTGGGAGGGTGTAAGATAGAATCGTAAGAAGTCTTCTCGATCTGTAGTGATCTGGATGGAGGACTAATGGAAGGAGAACTAACGGTCGGAGGGGAAGGATCCAGCGATGAACCGTTAGAAACTTTTTCTTTATCGGGTTTAACTGGAGTGTCATAAGTCGTAGAGCGATTTCTTAAATCAATACCACTAAACATATAAATGTGAGCACTCGTAGAGGCTTCATCATGAGAAGAGTGGTTGGTACTACCCGCGGGAGAGGCGGTTTGAGCAACCATTGATTACTACTGAGGAAAAGGTTGTGTAAGCACGGTGGGTTGGGAATTTCCTTTAAACAAATTGGCCACTTCATCGCAATGTGGACAGTCTCAGGTGTAGTGATCATCACCGCAAATGAGACAAGGAA
>ML802036.1:272250-286087 GCA_009831015.1 Picea engelmannii
ACGATTCAGTTGAGTGTTGGTTTGTGAAGGGACGCGACATATCCAAGAGACATGATGCTTCGCACAAGTGACTCTTGGAGGCCATATAAGAGAAAGGGCACACAACCAAAGGAAGACAAAAGAAAAGTGAAGGTAAGAGACATGGAGCTCTGAGGCTGGGTGCACAAGTGAGGTGAACCTCGGGCTAAGGCAAGGAGGAACGATGAGGGGAAGTCTTGGTGTGACAGAATTGTAAGTTTGGACAGTTCAGATGTATAAAGAAAAGTCATGAGACTCTTCCCATCTATGTAACTGGGATAGTATCACCCTCTTTGAAAAACTTTGTTTTTGTTTCACAATATAAATAAATGAAGTCGGGTATTAGGAACCGTAGGTGTTGCCCGCACTATATTTGTCTCTTGTGTTTCACATATTTTTTGTTGAATGTCGAATTGATCAAGTGTTAAAGAATGTTAACAAATGCCTAAGTATACAACTGAGTTGCATAGAGTAAGGATGTGACTCGTACATAGCCTATAACAGAGTATGGGTATGCAATAGGTGAACAGGCGCAGTCCGAGTGAAGTATATTTCTTTGAGCCAAGTTGCCTACAAGAGAGAACCACCGCGATGTCGCGCGTCCACGAGATGCCAATATTGAACTTGGACATGACTCTTGGGGGCGTGACAATTGTCATAATAAATCTACTTTTAAGCATTTTACATCCATAAAAGCATGGCAAATATCATAAATCTTTAACCATGAACATAAAACAAGTTTGAACAAGGGACACTAAATACATAAATAGATAATTTATTGTGTTTTATTTTATCTCAAGCCTCATGAACCAAAGAGACTAAATACTCCATTAATCTCGTACAAACCCCAAATTCATATGGTTGAACAACAAAACAATTCCATTTGGTGTTTATATTCTTAACACCTGTAAAGAATTTCTCAAGCAATTGGAATATGAAAAACATGTAAAAAATTGAGTCATAATGAGAAAAGTGATTCGTAGGAAATCACTTTCCATATTCAAATTCATCTTTGCCTAATCTTTCAACTTACATATTGTATAGACTCTACTTCCTATATTTTTCACAAATTCAATCTCAACACTCTAGACGAACAAAAGTTATAGGCTCAAGTTTTAAGTAATCCCTTAGGGCTTCCAAATCCTAATATTCTAGCTTGTCCTCCATGTCCACCCAATATTTTGCAAATACAATAAAATTTTATATTGAAGCACTATATATATATATATATATATATATATGAATTTTCCCTAACGTTCTTCACTTTACCCCATCATTAACATTGAAATCATAAACTACCCAACTAACCAACCAAATGATATACTCAAATTAATATTTCTATGCATTAGAACAACGTAGATACTGTGTGAGCTTGACCACTATTCCGATTGGGTTGGGCAATGAGCACTTCATTGACACTCTTTTGTCTGATCTATGCAACAATACTCCAACTCCACCCTCTACTAAAAAGATAGAGGTAGGTGTATTGGTGATGCTTTTAGAGATGAGGCATTCGTATCTATGAAGCTAGGCCAATTTCGGGCATGAGCAAACCCTTCATGCAAGCAACCAAAAAAGGAAGGGAAAATAAGTTGTTTCATACAATGTGCTTAAAGTCAAACAACTAGAATATAATAAAGATCCTTATGAAGTAAAGAGGAATGAATCATTTATGTATGTGTATCAAGTTAGCTAGACCAGTTTGAACAAATTGTTTGAAGGCAGAGTTCATCATGATCGGGTCTTTGATTCAAGTTTGGCTAAGGCTCAAGCCCATTTGAGTTAAACTAGTTACCCACTACTATTGTGGCTTATGGTTGAATCACCCTCCATCCAGATATTCCAAGGAAGAGGAGAGGATCACGTGATGTTTCCTTGGGGAATATATATATCAAGAGGTTGTGAGCTAGACATGAGATCTCTCCCTTGAAGTTGGCGAGGTGACGGGTTCGACTCTCTTGATCCCCTCAAGACGAGGTGCTTGGAACTTAGGCACTAACAGTTTACTCCGGTTACAACCCATTGATAGTGGTGAAGTCTCTAGGTGTTTCATGTTCTTGGTTATAAGGAAAAATCTATATAACACGCGAGTATCCTAATTAAGAGGAAAATCGTAAAATGTGGTACCCCTATGAGTAGAAAATGATAGGTAATTTGTTGTTCACTCTATTAATTTACAGGTTGGACAATTTTCTTCATGTTGAAGATGATGATCTCCTCTCCAAAACCACCCATAAAAAAAATTCAAAATAAACAAAAACATTTTATTTAAACATAAAATTTCGAAATTGTTTGTAATAATATCCCTAATTTTTATTAATTAAAAAGAACATTAAAATATCAAATAATGGCATAAAAAATTAAATTAGGCACCTCCTAGGCATGAGGTTGAACTAATATCAAGGGTAGTATGCGGTCTCACATATGGGACTAAGGCTAGACACTACTTGAAAGCACATGACCCAATCGTTGTAACCTTAGAGATGACAATAAGGAATATTGAATTTTTTATGGATATTGTCTAGATTGAAACTGCCTTTTGTCCCTAAGATATGACCTAAAATTGTTTATGGTTAGCTAAAAACTTGTCTTCCTTTTACATGAGAAAATATATTAGATTGACAGTATAAGACCCACAGACATTTAAAGACATTTAGACATTTAAAGACATTTAAAAAGAGTGACAATATGCCCTCTTACATACCACCAATTAGTTATTTTAATGCATAGATCACCATAATAAAAGAATAAAAAGAAGATGCATCCATGTGTTAAGGTATCTTCCAAAGCCACTTATGTTTACACCACATTTCCTTTACTTGTATTTTTTGAATACTATATTTTAATTAAATCGTTTTCATGACATGTAGGTGCGACTAAATATATGATTTAAGGACCTTTTGAATGAATTTAACGTTTTTTAACTATTCCACTCATTAAACAAACAACCATTCATTTCTTCATATGTGAATACACATGATATACATGGACTTTCAGACATCTAATTATTGAAAGATTGCTTCTCTTCATTTCTAAATTTATAATATTATTTCACTTGGTTTTTCTTAAAATATTAATTATGCCTCTCGTATCCCTTACCTACATCATTGGATGTGCATTTTTTTCTTTCTAAAGTGACATTATAATGTTTTTATTCTCATAAATTAATAAACCTTGAATTTACCATATATGTGATTTGTTAATTTAATATTTAGTATACGTGTCATATTCGATTTACCCCGCTTTGGTTTCATTTTACTAGTGAGTAGTTGGTACCACGTGGCATGTCTCATTTGATGGAGACCAATATACCTTTACTTTAGTTTTCATATATAAACATTACTTGTCGGGAAAGCAAGCTTTTTTTATTACGTAATGTCGCTGAGAATGTGTGCTTTGCTTTTGCAAAGAGTCCTCTTCTAAAGGACTTATATATATTCCTTATTTTCCATGAAGTTACAAGAATTTAGAGATATATGAGCGAGTTTAATCATTTATTATTGCAAGTAATAATTATTTTGTTTTATATATAGAAAATATAATAAATTTTGGCATTGAACGGAAGATTTTGGGAAAAGAGAAATTTTAAAAAATACTAATTATAATAATTTAATATTTTAAAAGTTGTATATTAATATAATTACTTTAGAAGGGGTGATAAACATGAGGGGTTATTTTTAATTATGGAGGGTAAAAAGAATTACAGTATGCATGCGGTAAGGAATAACATTTAATAGTGAAGCGAAGGCTCTAGCACTATATCAAGGTTTTATCTTGCTTAAGGTGAAAGGAGCGACTCAAATGACAGGAATAAGTGACTCTCTATTATTATAGGATCCCTCTGCAAAACATCAAGCTATCTTGACTTATGAAAAGGAATATCAACTTGAGCCAGTGCTATGTCAAAATTTCATTTTTTAAGTTTCAAGAATATAAAATAGTATGGTTGATACTGAAGCCAACTTAGGAGTGCAATTAGGAGAAAGATTTATCAAGGTAAGTGGGACGATGCCAATCTTTGCACCCCTTCCATGAAATATATAACATTTATGGCAAAAGATTCATCCCCTTACAAGTGTCATAATATGCACCTTAGTATTGATGGGGAGTTAAAGCTATAACTTGCACCACCTTTTATTACTGCTCTGATGGCATGTGAATTAAAGTTAGTATCATAGGATTGTTGGAGCATGAATGTGGGTTAAATATGTTGAAGGTCTAGGGCATGTATTTGGATTTATACCCAAGTCTTACTTTTGATCTAATTTTAGCATAAGAGATAAGGATAGGATGATGTTTGGTTAGTGTATTTTTAGTTTGTATTTAGCAATTCATCATCGTAATAATTTATTTGGTCTAGTACCCCCATCCCATGGCCAAAATGGGGCATCGCTATTGAAGACATCAATGTCATGTTTTGTGTGATTTGTAGGAGGTTCAATGTGGTTTCTAGGGGTGTGAGAAGGAGGTGGTCAAGGCTCACTATAGTGTCATGAACTCCACTATTAGGTGAAATTGTTGGTAAGAAGAATGTGACCAAAAATAGAGCACTGAAAATAGAGTCAAAGATGAGTGTGCTATGGAGATGATGTCACAATTACTTAAACTTGAGGAAATAGAGAAGGAATTTTTTGCATTCATGGTCGTCACACACTAGCAATATCAAGAACTAGACACCAAATCAGGGGCCTTGAACACATTAGTAAACACAATTGTGTCTTATCTACATCTTCCACGAGAAGTGGTCCACTCTCCTTCCCCTACAAACTTTCCATCACTTGAGGACCCTTTGCTAAGTGGTTTCACTAAGGCTCTTAATAAAGAAGTGTATGGCATGCACTATGCAGTGGAGGACTCAACTGAAGTTAGTAACCCTCTAGAACAAGTTAAATTTGCTATGCATTTAGTGGAATTAACAATGGAAACTCGTGTGGGCTTAAATGGGCATAATATTTAGTTTTTCTTTCTCTAAATAGCATAAGTGTTTTGTGGGGTAATAGTTTTGTTATTTAAATTTTCCAAGCTCTGACAAACTCTAACGGAGGATTTTGAGGACTGGTTCTAGGGTTACAACCTTGGCAGCAAGAAGAATGGTGACCAAAGGGGGAGGGAGCGGCACTCCCTCCTACAAGCAAGTGGTGGTGGATAGAGGGAAAAGTCCACACGGCGTAGGGTTTAACGAACCTCTGACGAGGACCTCGGGATCAGGGCCAGAGCACCATAAAGAGGACAACTAGGGAAAAAAAGAATGAGTAGGGGAGGAGACCAGGGAGGCCCGGAGTAGTATGCCAAAAATGGAAAACCCTAGTGGGGGAGGAGGGAAAAACCCATGCAAACCAAAAACAGCGTTAATCCCAAAGGTTATTCTAGAAGATCCCCAGACCCAACTATTCAGGGATCAAATGAAGACACACGCCCTGATCTGCAAGTTTATGGGCATGTGGCCTACAGAAAAGACCTTGCGCAGCTGGATAAAATACCAATGGAAGCCAAGTGGAGAAGTAGACCTCCACCTGGGATCAAAAGGCTTTTTTACAGTAGTCTTCATGAACTTAGAAGACAGAGATAAAATCTTTGAGGGGGGACCGTATTTCCATGCCTCAGCGGGATTGTACTTGCGACCTTGGAAGGAAAACTTCTCCCCATAAAAGGAGACCTTTAAAAGCGTCCCAGTCTAGCTGAGGCTTTACTCCCTCCCATTAGATTACTAGTTATTGTCCACCTTCAAAACCATAGGGAACAAGCTAGGGAAATATGTCAAGATGTCTAATGCAACATTAAAATGGAATTATACATCCTATGCGAGAATTTGTATAGAGATGGATGTCTCGAGGGCACTCCCGAAGGCAATCAGTCTGGAGTTCAGGGATGAGGAATGGATCCAAAGCATAGACTATGAGTAGATCATGTTTCGATGTAGAAGGTGTCATGAACATGTGCACTTACTAAGAGAATGCTCATTAAACAAAAAATTGGAACAGGAAAACTCAAAACAACAACAGGATGAGGATGGGTTTGTTAGGCCAAACTACAAAGGTAGAGGAAATAAGAGACAAGGAAATCCCCCTAGAGTGAGTGACCCAGAATCGAGGAATAGAGCTGAAGGATGGGGAAATCCAAAACAGGGGGAAGAGGAGGAACAGAAAAGGAAAAAGGAAAGGGAGATAAACGAACACGAAGCAAATAAGACCACAGAGAGTCAAAACTCTCAAGGAAACCACGAGCACAACAAGAGCACAATCAAAGAAGGCATCAAAGACATGAATACCCCAATCCAGGAGGTCAACGATGATTCGGAAATGACACCAAGCGAGGTTGGAACATAATACCCATACCTAAGAGATATCGTGGAAAGGGAAGGGATAGACCTCCTGAATATACTGGAACAATAAAAAAATCAAGGAGTCGACAATATACCAATGGAGCAATTGGATCGCATCCAATACCTATTCCTTATGAGGGAGGAAGCAAAAACCAGAGGAATCAAGTGCATGCATGGGAAAATAGGAAACTTAGGTATCAAAATAGGATAAGGTCAACCACAACACTCACCAAAGCACGTAAGACGGAAGAAAGGGAGGAAATAAAACAACATAGCCCTACAGGAATTAGGAGTGCTTATGATAAATTCAGGTAAGATAAAAAATCTCTTTCCCAACTCCCCCCCACATGTTTAAATGAAGGTTATTACTTGGAACATAAGGAGCCTGAACATCCCTAGAAAACAACAAATCCTTAAAAATAGACTAAAGATGGAACAACGAGATATATGCTTCATTCAAGAGACAAAATGTAATATAGACAGAATGAAAATAATAAGTAAGAAGTATTGGAATAAGTACAAGTTTCTGACTATAGAGAGTCAAAACATGGTGGGAGGCATACTAACCCTCTGGAACCCACAATCAGTGAATCTACTCTCTGCTGAAGCCACTAGGCACACATTATCTGTAAATATGCAAGTGATAGGGAACACAGAGGAGGTATTATGTACATATGTATATGGAGCCCAGATATTGGAGGATAAAAGAAGAATGCTCCTAGACCTAGAAAATCTAAAGGAGCGGAACAGTAACATCTATTGGATTCTGGATGGGGACTTCAACTTTATAACTACTCTAGATGAGAAAAAGGGGGCAACCGTAGATTGACATAGATGCAGAAGACTTCACAGCCTTCATTGAAAAAACGAAGCTAGTGGACATCAGGACTAGTAATGGGTAGTTTACCTGGAACAACAAAAGACATTCACACCACCAGGTGGCCACGAGGCTAGACAGATTCCTAGTCTTGGAATCCATCATTCTGCAGGGTTTAGCACTGGAAGGAAACATCCCCCCCTGGGGGGGATCATACCACTGGTTAGTACAATTGGAGGAAAATTTTCAGACAACACCAAAGAACAGGCCTTTCAAATTCGAGAAATTTTGGATCGACCATCCAACCTTCAAGGAGAACATAAAAACTTGGTGGCAAGAGGATGTCCTGGAACAAGGGACAAAGATGTTTAGACTACAGAAAAAACTCAAGTACATAAAGCAAAAACTCAAGAAGTGGAACAGAGAAGTTTTTGGAAACATAGACCAGGAAAAAAAATTGATAGAGGTAAGAATGGAAGAGCTACATGAGCAATGCATCCAAGAAGGCTACACCGAGTAGAGGAAAAAAGAGGAGAACTAATTACTCCAGGATTGGGAAGCAAGATGTAAGCAAGAAGAGAGCCTCTGGAGACAAAAATCCATAATTTTGTGGCTTAAGGAAGGGGAGAGAAATACCATGTTCTTCCACAGATCCACTATAGCGAGAAGATCTCGTAACGGAATTATGATCCAGGATCAGGATGGGATAGAGAGACAGTCCCCAGGACATTGAAAACACTCTCGTCAAACACTTTCATGGGATAGCCAAAGAACCCAACCAGGACAGGATTGAAGCAATCCTGAGCATAGTAAGGTGCATCCCTAAGTTAGTAACAGAGGAACACAATGTTAACCTTTTCAAACCCATAGCAAAGGAAGAAGTAGACCAAGTGATCCAGGAGATGCCAAATGGAAAGGCCCCAGGCCCAGATGGCTTCACAGTGGAATTTTTTAAAGCTTGTTGGGATGTGGTTAAGCATGATATTCATGGTATAGTGGAGGACTCCTTACGCTTAACCTCAATCATGAAGGCCCTGAACGCCACGATGATCACTTTGATCCCAAAATAAACTGAAGCCAGAACTCCGAACCGCTATCGATCGATATCCTTGTGCAATGTTGTGTATAAGATAATATCAAAAGTAATAGCTAATAGATTGAAACCGCTTCTCCCAACTCTGATCTCACAGGAATAGGTGGGCTTCATGGAGGGGAGGCAGATTCTGGACAACATCATACAAGCCCATGAAATAATACATACCCTGAAAAATAAAAAGAAAGTGGAGATGTTAATACAGTTGGACTTGGAAAAGGCTTATGACAAAATAAGTTGGCACTATATGGTGAAAACGATGGAAGAATTTGGTTTTGACCAGCACTAGATTAAATGGATCATCAACCTAGTCTCTACAACGAGCTTCTCGCTTCTAGTAAATGGAGCTCCAACCAAGCCGTTCTACCCCTCTAGGGGTATAAGACAAGGGGATCCTCTATCCCCTTTCATGTTCATTTTAATGATGGAAGGGCTAAGAAGGAGCATAAATATAGCAACAGTTGAAGGCAAAATCAAAGGTCTAAAACCATTCGAAGACTTTCCAACCTCAACACACCAACAATTCGTGGATGATACCTTTCTCCATGGAATCCCCACGGTTAAGGAAGAAAAGGCATACAAAAAAAAATTAGAAGAGTTTGGAGAGGCCTCGGGGACTGAAATAAACCACTCTAAATCCATGATCAACTTCTTCAACACAAATCCTACAATCCAAAGGAACTTGGCCAACATATTGGGGTTTGAATGGAAAACACTCCCAACAAAGTATTTGGGGGTGCCCATGACGAACAGGGCATGTAGGAACATAACGTGGGAAGAAGTCATCAACAATCTATAGGAGAGGGTTAAGAATTGGACTTACAGAACTCTAAACCTAGCAAGATGGTTAATCCTTACTAAAGTAATCCTATAAGCAATTTCAATGTATCTTATGTTGGTGTTTCTGGCTCCAAAAGGCATCCTACAAAAAATTAGAGCAATCCAGAGAGACTTCCTATGGAGAAGAGTTGAGGACAAAAAGAAATGGGCCCTGGTGGCGTGGGACAAAGTGTGCATACCAAAGAACAAAGGGGGCCTCGGATTACAAGACCCACAAATCACCAACGAGGCATACAGGGCAAAATTGTGGTCGATATGGGTAAAGGAAAGCTCGGTGCCATGGGTTAAACTATGGAAAGTAAAATACGCCCCAAAGTTCAACCCCCGGGAGAGGATCAGGTTCATGGGCACAAGGTAAGGGTCAGCCATCTGGAATCTTGCCTGGAGGAATAAAAATTTGATACATAGTCACAACTTTTGGGAAATTAGGAATGGGAGAACAACAAGATTCTGGGAGGATGCCTGGCAATAGGAACCCAGAATGGAAAAATAGGATAGAGAGGTTATCAAGCAAGAGACGATTAGGCAAGGAAAAATGAAAGTCCATCAGTATTGGAAACAGAGGGAGGAGAACGTCAGATGGAGAATTTGGGACAAAATCAACCCACAAAATAGAGCTCAGGGAGACCCGGTGATAATTGAGATTGAGAAGGAATTGGGTAAAAGTAAAATTGGGGTTTCGGAAGAGGAGGACCTGGAGGGAAATCCAATCTAAAAGAGGCTCGGGACTGCATAGTAGGACAGGACCAAGAAAACCCAAAACCACATTGGGAGAGGATTCTGGAGGGCCCCCAATGGCCAATCATTAAAGTGTTCGAATCGTTAATCCTACACAAGAAGATATTGACCTGGGAGAACCTAAAAAAAATATTATTCATTGTACCCTCACAATGAGGTCCAGGAAGAATCGACGGATCATCTCATATATGAGTGCAACTATATAGCTGAGATCTGGGATTGGGTGGCATGTATTTACTGCTGGTCAAATAGGGTAAGGGGGGGTATCAGAGCCACAATAAAAAAAATGGAAGGAGAAGTATAGCGATAATGAGGTAGTGAACTTGTGCTGGGGTCTAACGTCGGGGATGGTAATATGGATGATTTGGAAAGAACGGAACATGCGAATCTTTAAGAATGAAATCCAACCAGCCTCAATGTTAAAGGACATTATCGTAACTCAAATAAGAGAGACAGTACATATCCTTAACCTTAACAAATCCAAGAACCAAAACACAAGCCAAGACTTACGCATTTTGGAATTGTTATATCTGAAAGAGTGGAGCGTTAACATACCTGTGGCCTGCGATCTGCAGATCCAGACAAGAGTCAATACATGGGTTCCTCCTCCTATAGGCTTCATTAAGTTGAATTTTGATGGGGCAGCGAAAGGAAATCTGGAGGTGGTAGGAGTTGGTGGGGTAATAAGAGACAGTGGAGGGACCATCTTATGCCTGTATACTGGGAGCATAGGCAATTCCACAAATAATCCGACAAAGTTTGGAGCTCTAAAACTTGTCCTGGAAATTCTACGTAAAAAGGGCATGGTGAATGTCATCGGGGAAGGGGATTTTACATTGGTTGTCAACATAGCAAAGAAACTCCAATATGGAAACAAGGTGGAAAACGTGCAAAGGAATTGGCGTCTAGCGCATTCCCCTCAAAAAATCAGGGAACACGTGAGAACCCTGAACATGATAGAGTTTAGATGGATTCGTAGGGCGGTGAATGCACTAGCGGACAGGCTAGCCAACGAAGGGGTAACAGGGAGGGACATGAGCTAGACGAGATTTGGTCCAAATCCCAAGGGGGCAACTCAGATAGGACTGCATCCTCTTGGCGGAACGAGATCACGGTGGCAGCTTTAGAGATGAGGGTCACATCAAGGATGACATGGGGCTCCTCGACCCGGCATGGGACCTAGGAGGCATATGATAGTCACAACACCTGGCCCCTATTTATCATATGGGAACACGACAGGAATCAAGTGGGCAGACGAAAGGAAGTACTGAACAGTCGTAAGTGTAGAGGTGATAGTAAGCGAGAGAGGCCAAGTAGCAGGCTGAAAAATCATCACAAGTTAAGGGGTGGGGAGATGGTGATTACCAAGGGAGGATCATCAGCCCCCAAGTCAAGTAGGGGACCAAGAGCGTCTAGATACAACGCAAGCATAGACAAAAGCAAGGATCGGGGAAGAGATTGTAACATAATGGACCGCCCAGCCTTACCAACCAATAAAGAAGGTCGAGCTCACCACCTCAGGCTAAAATTAGTAGGAGGTACAGGCCCTCAGAAGAGGGAATGTTATAAGAAGAAGAGCTACAGAAAAGGCCGCAACCAGAAGGTGTTAGCTAGTAGTGAAAATTATAGTCTCAAGAGAAAGCTAGGTAAGGAGAGACGTAGAGTGAGGCAGCAGGAGAAAGGGAAAAGTATAGAATCGGGTAGGCATAGAGACATGGCGCACTTGAAACATACCTAGAGAAAGAGAAGCCCCCAGGAGAAGGATATCTAGGAAAGCTTGAGGCGCTTGAATAGAATTGAGTAAGATGAGAGAGAGGTAGAGAACATGTTCCATACGATGGTCTCAGTGAAAGGGAAGGCAACCGTCAATAAGTGGGAGGAAGAAATCAAGGAGGAGCAGAGCGGTAAAGCGTGGGGGGAGGTTGTGCAAGAGGTAGACTAGATAACAGATCTGGGGGATACCCATCCCAGGGAGACCCTCTACCATAGAACAATGGATATGGTGTGGTTTACCAAAATGTTGATAGGTAAAGTAAAGTCTAATCGAGAGGAGGCATGCTAGGAAAACAACCGAGAGATTAAAATTATGCTGGACGAAATTCATCGTCGTATCAGCAGGCTAAAAACTATTGTCAAGTTGTTATTGGAGATTGAAAAGGACCATAAAAGTAAACAAGACAGGTTGGGTGCGCAATTCCATTTGTACCTGAGATACGTCCACCATATGGACATAACACCTATGGATGGCCAAGGAGTACCGGCCCAAATTAGAAGAACCGGAACTGTCTCCCCAAAGGAGGACAACAAAGGCCAAGCGAGTGGGGTGAAGGACCACTCCTAGGTGATCTAGTGAATTTTAGTATTCTATTTGTAATGTCTTTTGTCTTTAATGGCAGTCATGCCCATGAAGTAGTAGGGTGTAGTAAAAATTGTGGCAAGCTTTGGTAGTATCAGTTGAGAGGTTAGTTAGCTCTCTATTTTTTGGCTATGCTTCTCATACTTTAAAAAGGGAGGTCTGGTCTGGTTTCCAATTTTGGCAGACCAATTATCTCTAGGATGTTTATTAAAAACTAGCAGTAAGGGTCCCCTGGTCTGGTTTCCTTTAGGCAGACCAAGATCGCCATTTTGTATCATATTTTCTACATTAATATAGCGTTCTACTATGATTTACAAAAAAAGAAAAATAGTTTTGTTATTTCAATTTATAAGATAGTACATCTACTAGGACTACCCTTGTTCAGTTCGGGTAATCTCAACCAATTATCAATTCCTCTATATTTTTTTTAAAGAAAATTTGGATGGAAAACAATGTTATTTTAACAATAAGTTGTGGTTTCTTTATCTTTTTTGTATTACATCGTTGTACAATTTGACCATAGCTTTTTCTAATACAAAATCTACCCATTGTTATATATATATATATATATGAGAGTTAGTCTTATTCTCAATATAAATGAGAATCATACAAATTAATAGTTTTTTATTTAATTATTAAAATGTTTTGAAATTGTTAAAATCATTAACAATGTCGATTGTGTTTCAAAACCAACTTACTTAAAAACATTGATTCCTTGTTTTSTGTGAATGACTCAACTTATTCTTCTTCTTTGCCCTTCCAAATGAGCATTGGATGAAGAAACTAACTATTCTTCTTCTTTTCCCTTCCAAATGAGCATTGGATGAAGAAACTAACTATTGTTAAATTTAGAGTTTCTATTAAGTTCTTTTCAATTTACTAGACAATAATAGCATAAGCAGGATCACTGAAACATACACAATCACAAGGTACACAACATTTATCCTAGGAAACCCTCATGGGGTAAAAACCCAACAAAAAATTCCTTAATATAGATTATCAATACAATGCCAATATAATAAACCAAACACTAGAGAATATCCAACACTTAGCAATGTGACTCTCTCTTCCTTCTTCCGACAACTGCAGCTTCCTTCAAACTTGTGCACTAGATGAGTGACTTAAGTGAGTGAGTGCATGAGGCGCTAGCCTCTCTTATTTATACTAGCTGAGGGGTGCTAGGGTGGTTCCTCTTCATTAAGCAGGGCCGACTTCTTCACTTAGTGGCTAAAACCACTTTAATTAGCCCTAGGGGCCGACTTTTCAATTGGCCTCATACAATTAGGGTTTGACCAATCCACAACAGGGGATTTGGTCATACATAAGTCCTGACATGGTCAATCCACAAAAGGGGATTGATCCATAAGATAATAACTCAATAATAAGTAGAATATACTTTGCAGTTACAATATTTCAACAACTATAAAGAAGTTGGATCTTTAAGCCATAGTCTAAACTTTCTGTGTTTTGGTTTTTTTTCGAGGATATTTTCTGTTGAATTTTCCTTGAAATCTGGCAAGAAATTGTTGGATTTGCACATTTGAGTAGCAAAGTTTGTATAATCCGAGCGTCCTAGTAATTTTTCAACATGTTGAATCCATTTATGCATTCATAAATGCAATTAAATAACAGAAAATTGTGATTTCGTCCAAA
>ML802036.1:296957-311164 GCA_009831015.1 Picea engelmannii
CTTCCATGCCTCAATAGGACTGTACATGCGGACATGGAAGGAAAACTTCTCCCTAGAGAAAGAAACCTTCAAGAATGTACTTGTCTAGTTGTAGTTGTACTCTCTGCCGCTAGACTATTGGATACCCTCCACCTTTGAAGCAATCAGGAAAAAACTTGGAAAATATGTGAAGACATCAGAAGCAACCCTAAAAGGGATATATACCTCTTATGCAAGGATCTGCATAGATATGGATGTTTTGGGGGCACTCCCAGAAGCCATAAGCCTAGAATTAGGGGATGAGGAATGGATACAAAGCATCGATTATGAGCATATCTCATTCAGATGCAGAAGATGCCATGAACATGGACACCTATTCAGAGAATTCCCTCTCAATAAAAAACAAGAAGTGGAGAACACCAAATTACAGCAGGATGAGGATGGGTTTATCAAGCCGAACCACAGAAACAGAGCAAAGAAGAAACCAAGTAAAACCCCAACGAGAAGCAATCCAGAAGCCAGGACTAGAACGGAAGGGTGTGACAAAACCTACAAAGGGGAAGAAGGAGGAAAGGAAAAGGAAAAGGCCAAAGAAGCTAAGTACCAAGCCACAAATGAGAGCACAAACAATCCAAGCAATAAGATAGAGCAGGGGGGTAGCGCAACTTCTATGGATGGAGAAACTAGAGAAGCCAACACACCCATGCAGGAGGCAGACAGAGACACGAAAATGACACCAAGCGAGGTAGGCACAGAAGATCTTGACCTCGGAGATATTGTGGAAAGGGAAGGAATAGATCTCCCGAACATACTGGAGCAATGGAAAAGGTGGGACATAGACAATGTACCAATGGAGCAGCTAGACCGTATCCAATACATATTCCTCCTAAGGGAGGAAGCAAAATATAGAGGGCTCAAGCGCACGCATGGGGAGATAGGACACCTAGGAATCAAAGGAGGAGAGGGACAACCACAGCTCTCACCCAAGCAGACACGAAGGAATAAAGGTCGGAAATCAAACAACGTAGCCCTACAGGAAGTAGGAGCTCTGCTGATAAATTCAGGTAAGATCAAGAAGCTCTTTCCCAACTCCCCCCACATGTTTAAATGAAGATTATAACATGGAATATTAGAGGCCTAAACAACCCACGAAAGCAAAGAATCCTTAAAAACAGACTGAGGAAGGAACAACCAGACCTTTGTTTCATCCAAGAGACAAAGTGTATTGTAGATAGAATGGAAACAATCAGCAAAAAACAATGGAGCAAGTACAAGACGTTGGTTTTCAAAGGACAGCAGATGGCAGGCGGTATTCTCACTCTGTGGAACCCACAAGTGATGAATCTACTAGCAGTCGAAGCCACCAGATACACACTTTCAGTTAACATGCAAATCATAGGTAACATAGAGGTGATTCTATGCACTAATGTGTATGGTCCCCAGATGTTGGAAGAAAAGAGAAGAATGCTCCTAGACCTAGAAAACCTAAAAGCCTGTTACAGCAACCTCCACTGGATCCTGGCCGAGGACTTCAACATCATCACGACACTTGTGGAGAAAAAAGGAGGCATCAGGAGATTGGATAGAGATGCAGAAGACTTTTCAGCTTTCATTGACACAGTGGAGATGGTGGACATCAAAACCAGTAATGGCCAGTTCACGTGGAACAACAAATAGATAAATCAACATCAGATAGAGACGAGGCTAGACAGATTCCTAGTGTCGGAATCCATCATCCTATAGGGTTTAAATTTAGACTGCAGCATCCTTCCCTAGGGGGGTTCATACCACTGGCCAGTCCAACTTGAAGAAAACTTCCAAACCACACCGAAAAACAGACCTTTCAGATTTGAGAAATTTTGGATTGAACATCCCACCTTCAAGGAGAACATCAGCCAATGGTGGTGGGAGCCACAACCTGAACAAGAGGCAAGGATGTTCAACCTTTATAAGAAACTTAGGTACATCAAACATAAACTCAAGGAGTGGATCAAGGAAATCTTTGGAAACATAAACCAAGATTTTTTTTTTATTGAAGATAGAATGAGGAACCTCCAAGAATTCTATGCCTAGATGTGGGCTATACAGAGGATCGAAAAAAGCAAGAGATCCAATTGACCCAGGAATGGGAAGCAAGATGCCAGAAGGAAAAGACTTTATGGCGCCAAAAGTCCAAAATCGGGTGGCTAAAGGAAGGAGAGCAAAATACAAGATTTTTTCATAAAACCACCATTGCTAGAAGAACCCACAACAAAATCCTAAAAATTCGAGATCAGGATGGGATCGAGAGAGATTCCCACAAGGAGATTGAAAATATACTGGTAAACCACTTCCATGGGATAGCCCAGGAACCCAACCAAGATCGAACGGACGCCATACAAAGGATAACTTAGCACATCCCCATGTTAGTTACCGAGGAACAAAATATCAACCTAAACAAACCCATCGCTAAGGAGGAAATTGACCAAGTGGTCCAGGAGATGCCCAATGGAAAGGCCCCAGGTCCAAATGGTTTCACAGTGGAATTCTTCAAATATTTCTAGGAAGTGTTCAAACATGACGTCTATGGGGTGGTGGAAGACTCCAGCTGCTCAGCCTCCATTTTGAAAGCGCTAAATGCGACAATGATTACTCTAATCCCCAAAGAAAATGAATCCAGAACCCCAAACTGCTACATACCCATATCATTATGCAATGTGGTTTACAAGATAATATCCAAAGTCTTAGCTAATAGACTGAAACCTCTCCTACCCTCATTGATTTCCCAAGAACAGACGGGTTTTGTAGAAGGGCGACAAATTTTGGACAACATCATTCATGCCCATGAACTGATACACATGCTGAAAACCCAAAGGAGAGGGGGGATGATAATCCAACTTGACCTAGCAAAGGCTTATGACAAAATTAACTAGCACTATATGGTCAAGACTCTGGAAGCTTTTGGCTTTGCGCAACACTGGATCAACTGGATTGTCAGCCTAGTTTCAACGACCAGTTACTCATTGTTAATCAATGGAGCCCCAGCCAAACCCTTATGTCCTTCAAGAGGAATTAGACAAGGAAACCCGCTATCACCTCTCTTGTTCATTCTGATGATGGAAGGACTCAGTAGAAGCATAAAAAGCACAACTACAGTAGGAGAAATAACAGGCATCAAACCTTTCGAAAACTGCCCTACCTCCACGCATCAAAAATTTGTGGATGACAGCTTACTCCATGGCACACCCACTGCCAAGGAAGCAAAATCATATAAAAGAATCTTAGAATAGTTTCGGGAAGCCTCAGGAGAAGATATCAATCACTCCAAATCCATGATATATTTCTTCAATACGAACCCAACAATTCAAAGGAACCTGGCAAATATTTTGGGGTTTGAACGCAAAATTCTCCCAATGAAATACTTGGGAATTCCCCGGATGGACAGAGCATGCAAAATGGCACATGGGAAGGAGTGATCAACAAGCTACAGGAGAGGGTGAAAAACTGGACTTATATATCCTTTGTCCTGACCAAAGTGGTTCTGCAAGCAATTCCGACCTATATCATGTCAGTGTTTCTCGCTCCCAAAGGAATACTCCAAAAAATAAGATCCATCCAAAGGGACTTCCTATGGCGAGGAGCGGAAAGCAAGAAAAAATGGGCCCTTCAGGCCTGGGAGAAGGTTTGCAAACCAAAATTCAAAGGAGGCCTGGGGTTACAAGACCCACAAGTAACCAATGAATCCAATGGGGCGAAACTATGGTGGAGATAGGTCAAAGAAAAGTCAACACCATGGGCAACCCTCTGGAAGGCCAAGTATGCCCCGAACATCAACGACCAAGATCGAATTCGTTTTATGAGCAAAAGAGAAGTATCAACCATCTGGAATCTAGCCTGGTGCAACAAAACCTAGATCCAAAAACACAATTTCTAGGAAGTGAGGAATGGAAAAATAGCCAGATTCTGGGAGGATGTGTGGCAATGGGAACCTATAATGGAAAATCTGGACAGGGAGGGACTCCAATAGGAGATGATTTCACAAGGAAAAATCAACATCCATCACTACTGAAAACAAGAAAATGACCGCGACAGATGGAGGATCTGGGACAAACTCAATCCACAAAACAGAGATCGGATCGCAACAATAACGAAAGAGGTGGAGGAGGAAATGGGGAAAAGGAAAATAGTAGTCTCAGAAGAAGATGACCAACTAAGATGGGGCAGGAAAAATGGAGGGGAATTCAACTTAAAAGAAGCCTGAAATTACATCACAGACCAGGACCAAGAAGACTCGGTGCAATAGTGGGGAAAGATTTGGGGCAACCCCCAGTGGAAAAAATCAAAATGTTCAAATGGCTAGTACTCCACAACTGAATCCTAACCTGGGAAAACCTAAGGAAAATAGGTTTCATAGGCCCATCACAATGCCACCTCTATCAAGTGAAAGAAGAAACAATGAATCACCTCCTCGACGAATGCAATTACACAACAGAGATATGGGACTGGGCGGCAGGCATCTTCCGCCAGTCCAATAGGACTCGAGGTAGCATCAACACAACCATCAATAACTGGAATGAGAGTTATAGCAAAAATGAAATGGTAAACCTGTGTTGGAATCTCATACCAGGGATGATCATTTGGGAAATATGGAAAGAAAGGAATCGACGCATCTTCAAGAATGAAAGCCTCCCAAAAGGGAAACTCAAGGAAACAATAATCTCACAAATTTGAGAAACGGTGCAGAGCCACAACTGCCAGACTGAAAGAGCACAAATCACAAGCCAGGACTCTCGAATCTTGGAAACCTTTCACCTAAAATACGAGCGAAACAACACACAGGTAGGGCGGCCACCGCAACTCCAATTAGGAGAGCGCAACTAGACACCTCCATCGGCAAGGTTCCTTAAGTTAACTTTTGATGGGGCAACAAAAGGAAACCCATGAATGATAGGAATGGGAGGGGTGATCAGAGATAGTGGGGGTAACATAATTCGGTCATATGCTAGGATATTAGGAAACTCAACCAACAACATAGCGGAATTTGGAGCCATGGAGCTCAGTCTCGAAATTCTAAGTCGAGAAAGGATGACCAACACTATTGTGGAAGGTGACTACACCCTGGTCATCAACATGGTGAAGAGACTCCAAAATGGCACCAAAGTGGGAAAAGTTCAGAAACACTGGCGCTTGGCACACTCCCTACAAAAAATCCAGGAGCATCTACAAACGATTAACACCGTGGAGTTGCACTGGGTACGCAGGTCAGCAAATGGCCTGGAGGACAGAATTGCCAACAAGGGGGTTAGCAAGGAAGGATCGGAACTAGATACTACCTGGATCAGCATCCTGCACAGACAATTTAGAATGGAATGCACCCAACTAGCGACAAAAGACCAGGACAACAGCTTAAGCAAGGAAGGTCACATCAAGGAGGGCAACGAAAGGCCCAGTGAAAGGCTTGAAGGACCCAGGAAGGATATGAATGCCCAAAACTCGACTACCAATCACAATGCCGAATCAAATTATACAACAGGCGAGGCTACAGAAACAAGGTCTTGTCAATAGTAAGACTTGCGGGGAAATCTCGTGGGAAAGTATCGACGACAAACAATAGGCAGCTAATGACGTAAGGCAAGAGGGATTGACACGGACCAGTATGGATCCACCAGGCCAAGGACCAGGTACCAGGAATTGTCCAGTAGTATATCAAGCGAGCAGAGGCAAGAGCCAGTACAAGAATAATGGTCAAGTCATCATGATCATACGTACTGTGACGGGGAAAAGGACGGGAAGTTTCACCTCTACTGGCAAACCATGATTGGAAGGACAAGCCTGCAGCTAGGAAAGTTCAATAAGACAATAAACAACAGGAAGAAAGGAAAACATAAGAGTGCAATTTCAAAGGCTACCAAAAGACACAAGGGCGGGGAAAAGAGGAACCCCCAGGTAGACAGGAATAGGTTGAGAACGCAGCAAAGGAGCAACCATAGGCCAGGCAGCATGGTGTGTATGAAGCGAACGAATAGAAAAAGAAATCCCCAGGGGAAGGGAACTCTGAAAAATTCTTGGTGGGTTTCAAGGATGGAGCAAGCGGAAAAATACGCGGAGGGCACCTTTCATACTCTGGTTGCACTGAAAGGAAAGGAAACCATCACCCGGTTGGAGAAGGCAATCAACGAAAAGTGCAAGGGAAAAACATGGGATCCTCTAGCTCAGGAAGCGGACTGGGTAACTGACCCAGGTTCCACGCAACCCAAGGAAACACTCTACCACAAAACGATGGAGATGGCATGGCAAACAAAGATGTTGATTGGAAAAGTGAGCTCAGAGAGGGAGGAAGCCAGACGGGAGAACAACAAGGAACGCACAAAACTGTTGAATGGAGTCTTGAGGCACCTCAGTAGTCTGGAAACCATCACCAAACTGCTAATTGAGGTCGAGACGGACCAGAAATCCAAGCTAGAGTGGTTGGCTACTCAATTCCATCTCTACTTGCGCTACGTCCATCACATGGACATCACGCCAACCGACGGGAAAGGAGTGTCAACACATATCAAAAATTCTTGCACGGTCCCCCAATAGTAGGAGAACAAGGGTCAGGCGGATGAAGGAAAGAAACATATCATCATCCTGGACTAGTGTCTGGTCAGTCTATTGTCAAGTCAGTCAGGTCAGTCCTGTGTCAATATCATCTTTTGTTACTGCTATTTTGGTTATCCTTATTAGGTATGTTGTGGTTATACTATCAAAAACTGAATTTGGTAGGACTGGGTTGGTTTCCCATGGTGGCAGTCCAGTCCTACCCCTTGCCTATTTCAGAAAACGCAACTCAAGAACCTCTGGCCTAGTTTCCTTTTTGGCAGACCAGGGAGTTCCCCTTTTTTGTATCATACCCCCCTTTAGCAATATTGGTTCTTAAACTCACTTACAAAAAAAATGGTCTTTGGTTTTGGACCATGAAATCGAAATGAACTATCGATGTAATGTTTGTCATGAGAACAGATTATATTAATATAAATATAATGTGAAATTTTCTTGTGGAAAAAAAGGTATGAAAGTTTGTGTTAATTTGATAATGCATTATTTTTTGGGGTTTAAAAGGGATAGAATTATAATTTCCATATTAAGGTGGTGGTTTTGTGAATGTAAAATTATTTTTTAAAGGTTATTTTTTTTACGTGTGTAATTTTGAAGGAGAAGGTCTTCTCGAGGCTTGTCCTTGCCCTTTGATGAGAGGAACTTTTAAGGCTTAAGCATGTTGAGGCAAATTCTAGTGAGCTCCATATAAAGGACCAACATATGGAGAGGTGTCTACCCTTATAAGGGAATTGTCACTCAATTGCACATTAACTTTCTTTTTGAATGGAGGTAGCATCATTCACGAGGGTGAAAAAACACTTAACTAAGAGGTGACAACCAAATTAAATCACAATAGTGCAAGTAATGTTCACACCCTCTTAAATCATACTGTAACTTCACTTCATGATTGCTTCAACAACTATTGTGCTTGAATTTTTTGGAGTTAAATTGTGTTAAAGATTTAGAAATGTCTGATGTTTTGAGTGGACACTCCACCCATCATCAAGGACAAATAAACTTGAAATGATAGAAAAGAGTGTCGAGGTAAAGATATATAGGGTGAAGATTCAATGATAAACACTGTGAAAAGAGAAGAAAAGTCAACTAGTGGATGTGAAATAATAAATAATTAAGAACAAAATAATGAAAAGAATTATTAATCCAAGAACCATTGTAAATTAATGAAAGATAATTGATGTGGACATAAAAAAATTTAAAATAATAAAGAAATAAGAGCAAAATAATAATTTGAACTTAGAACCATTGTAAATTAGTAAAAGGTAATCAATGCGGAGAGAAAATAGGAACATTAGTAAAAGCAATTAAATTATGTCATGAAAAATGAAATAAATAAGGGGAGAAAAAAATATTTTAAATTTCAAAGAAGTTCAAGATAATAAAATAAAAAGTCCAAGGAAGAACTCGAAGGAAAGGGGACAAATAAAATAAGAAATGAAAAGAGAGATGAGGATTTAGGAAGAAGTTGATGTATTATCGGAATACTTTTCAATTTCTAGTGCTTCCCAAATTATTTGAAAGTAGTGGTACCAAGTTAAGGCAAGAATTTTGGTTTGGTCAAAGCAAATGAGAGTGTTTTACAATAGTTGACTTGGAGATGTGGTTGTGGAGTGTATCACCTATCTGCTCTTTGAGATGGGTTTTGAAAGATCTACTAATGTGACCCATGTAAGATTTGTCACATGAACATGGAATTTGGTAAACTCCTTGACCAAGCATAAGATTAAATAATGACCTTAAAAATCTAAAAATTACATTATCATGGTTAAACAAACCAATATAAAAAAATGACAACCCATCTTCAACTTTGTAAAAAAGATACAATAAGCAATCTTCAACCTTATACAAGGATTTTAGATAATTGCAAAATTCAAACTATTTACCATATTCATCTCATAATACAAAAAGGGACACCTTTTTCTACCTATATATGAATCTTAAATGGATTCTTCATAATACATGAAACTACACCACAAATCCATGAAACTACACCACAACTCTTCTTAGTAGGTAGAATAAGGTGATTCAAAAACGCTATAGGATATCTAAAATAGTGTCACCCAATAATGATTCATAGATGAGTCCTTCAACTATGTAAGTTTAAATTATTATTAGTCCCTGCCCTTCGTGTTGTGGGGACTATAGCAATCTCTTTTTCTAATGCTATTAGTTTGGCACATAAACCTATGAGCTTTGATTGTTTTAAAGCTAAGTTTTGGTGAATTTATACATTTTTCACACTCTTATTTTATTTTTTAACATGGGTTTGAAGTTTGAAGCCTTATTTGACCTCTTCCCGAGGAACAACCCTGCATTTTCCATGGATTACTTACTTTAAAGCACATGTTTAGGTATTAATTTTTCCCAAGTGAAGTAATGCTAGAAATGAATCTAGCATTACTCATTGACATTAAATGTTTAAATGTTTGTTCCATGCATAAACCCATAAACCATATCTCATAGTGCATTTTCTCAACTTCCACGTACACAAGCATGCAAACTCTGCCACCTACACAAGCATGCAAACTTTGCCACCAGCATGTAAACGTGTTGGTTCAGTTTTCGATTCTCTATCCTTTAGAAAAACACATGGTCTGTCTGTGAAGACAAAGCTAACAGAACCAATGCCTCTTTCTTCTTCCTGCATTTTCTTTGGGTGTGCAAGATAATAACTATCTATACAATAAACCTCTGAAAAATGACAGCTCAATGATTGGAGATGGTGATTGGTTGTTGTTGCTTCGTTGGTTATACAAGATGATAACTATCTATACAATAGAGCTCTGAAAAATAATAGAGAAACGACTGGAGATGGTGACTCGTTGTTGTTGCTTCATTGTTATTGTTGGATATGGAGACTCGATTATGTTTCTTAGTTTCTATTGTTCGATGTAGCTAGAATCTTATCCTTATGCATTTTCCACTACTTTTGGTCTGGATACATCGCGAGTATCAATTTTATTCATTCAGATGAAACAAATAAGTACAAAAATTTTGTGAAGATATTCAAGAAATGACTTTGAATTTCATTGATTTTGTTGGTTCAGTAATTGTTTTCACTTCCCCAAATTATTCATTTTTGTTCAGAATTGTTCAAAAAGTGTTCAAATTTGTTCAAGAAGACATCAAAGTTATACAAATTAAGTATAATATGTCCATACCTTGATTTTTTTATTTTTTCCTTGCAATTGAACAATTTGTGTAGATGATTGTTGTAGCTATATTCCTTTTCTTAAGCTATGGTTTAACTACCTTCAATGTTGAACTAGTAGCAGTAGCAATAGCAGCATGAGCAGCAGTTCCTTTCAGCCTTGTGTCAATCACATCAAATCTATGAAGACTCATATTGTTAGTTGGACTATTTTTTTTGTTGCAATGCTACAGTATCTCTTGTATTGTATCTTATTGACACTATGCCTCTTTTGCTTCACCAGATTCTCAGACTTCCTCTTTGGTGCCAAGAATTTTTTTGTACTGCATTCATCACAATCATGACCATGACCTCCCGTCTTGTTCAAAAAATGTATTCTTCATTCATATTTTCCCCATATCCCATACTTACTCGAAGCATGATCTATCGTTCATAAAATATATTATATGTTCTTCTTGCCCCGTATCCCATATAGAGGATCCCTCTGACCTGCAAATTTTCAATCCAGTCATTGAAATGGATGGATTTCTTCCCAAGCCCCCCTAGATAAAGATATTGGACAACAAAAGGGGCAAAAAAAGGGATATGATGAAGCTCATCACCAACAAATATCCATTCAAGCCAACTAAAGATAAAGAGCCATTCTAAGTCCCGAAGCATTTCATTGATTTATAAAGTGATAATGCTACCCGTGGATAAATCATATACTACCTCTTTAAATAAATATCACAGTTGGATAAATCTGGTAATTGATTCAATCAAAGAGCACCCAAAGAAAGCAAGGTTATAAGGTTATGAAGCAGGCATGTACTCCTTTATCCTAAAATCTAGGGACTTCAACTCTTTGTAGTGCGACTGGTCTAACCAAACTCGTTGTAGTGAGACTGGTCTTACCTTTTGTGACTTACAACGAGAGGAGGTAGTGATAAACATTTTTTTGAAAGCTTCCAATTATTTTTACAACGATTTTCATAACATAAGTGAGCCCAACTAAATATATTACTGTGCAGAGAAAAGAAAGAAGAATAATCGTCATGATTTCACTCATTGTCGTTGTAACTACTTCTAATAGCTGGAGAAGATGCACTTTAGTTGAAAGCTACTTAATATATAGTCTCCATTCCTTTGTAATATGAAATCTGAAAACATAAATTATCTCTCTATGAAGGCCTATTTAAACTATGATTATATTGATTGTGTGCCTACCTCTCTGCTAGAGTAGAGGCCCATGCACTTCGCCTTATAGTGAAATCCAGTAGAACCTATTTCATGCAGGTCTGATAGTCTCATTCATGCAGGCAGGTCTAGTTTGAGGTGCACCCAGAGAGGAGAAAAGGCTTAGATGCTCATCGGGTTCTTTAGCTGCTGGCCAACGGGATAAATCGACAAATTTTTTGTTTTATGTGAACATGGATCTAGAAATAGGAATTGAATTGTAGCCCGACAGAATATCCGTAAATAGGTCCATTGTAGGTAAATTGTTTGTTCCAACCTCTAATATTGTTCCTCCCTCATTAATCTTATAGACACGATATAAAAAAGACCAAATTTTGTAGAGTTTGTGGTTGAACGTAAGCTAAAAAAAGATGTCTGAAAATCATTTCAGATCTAGCTCCATATTTCACTCCAATTGAAAACAAAACTCAGAAGAGAGTGCTTGTTGGCCATAATACCAAGCAGTTGGGACAAATATGGTAATTTCTTTTCATGGCGAAATAATCTCTATTTCTTTTCCAACCTTACTGTGTTGTACCTTACTTGGTAGCCATCATATGCATAACCTCGTAAAGAGTATACGAAAGTCAGTCTGCAATAACTAGGCGACTGTGCATGGCAGTTGGGTGAGTACATTCGAGTTTGGTTTATCCTTAGCACTCTTAACAAATGGAATATCGAACCCGGGTGCTTGTATTTCATGCAAACCAAATGGAGCCGATGCACAGGCATCATGCATTCAAAACCAAGTGGAAGTTGATGCATGACTATCCATGAAATTTTTCCAAATCGCCAAATCAGGTTCACGTCTGTATATTGAAACACAAGGCATGTTTCACCAAAGTTGGTTGGAAATTTACTGTCATATGTCTTGTTCACTAGTCTCATAGACTTGTTCTTATTAAAGTTGCACTGGATTTCGAAATTGGGATGTCGTCTGATAGTAACGAGGTCTACTTGCGAGTTAACTGTCATCCCTATGTACAATCCTCGATTCTTGATCGATTTGTAACCACTGAATGTGAATTTGGAATGCAAGAATAAAGGGGGTCGATATTTATATTTTATTTTTACCTACAATAATTTTGATAAATGCTTGTGGTTTTCCTGTTCTGGGTTAAAGGCGTATTGTTATGGGTTCAAGGTGTGTTCGGAAAACTGTAGTTTTCTCTTTTAAGGGGCCTTGAAGCCAAGGTGTAATCCATATGTACAATCCTTGATTCTTGATCGATTTGTAACGAGCAAATGTGAGTCTAGAACACAAGAATAAAGGGGGTCGATATTTATATTTTATTTTTAGCTACAGTAATTTTGATAAATGTCTGTGGTTTTCTTGTTTTGGGTTAAAGGCGTATTGTTTTGGGTTCAAGGTGTGTTCAGACAACTGTAGTTTTCTCTTTTAAGGAACCCTGAAGCCAAGGTGTAAAAGAGTATGTAATCCAGAATGGTGCTCGACACGCCAGCGTACTTGACGCCTTGAAACCCTCAATATTATATTAAACGATAGTTAAGTAGAGATGTTATGGATCATTTGTGAGTCGATCCCATGTGAGTGTTGTAAACATTCTGCAACATCCACTAACTTATTGCCAATCATGGAATGTGGTCGATTCACATTGCAGCGACCAACCTGGAAGTAAAGATCTTCTCGATTCTTCATTGAACGAATGGACATGGTAGGGTTCAGTAACCACGTGGAACTTAATCTCTGAAAACACAGTGATTGAAATCCTTTTGTATTTATCGATTTATTGCCACCAAACGTGTTCAATCGCTTTCACTACCTATGTTTTTTGTTGTTCAAATGTTCACAGGAAGCTTAAAATATTTAGGGCACACCTGCTTGGCCCATTGCAAATCACCACCTTTGGGGTCATATGTTCGTAATTTGCGAGGCTCGATCCCACGACCTGTGCAGGTGGCAGATTACTTAGGTAAAAATTTGGAAGCTTAATAAAAAAATTTGTTTCCTGACAACCATTTAGGCGTATGGAGGTTGTATTTAAGGTGTGCACTCATAATCTTAGATTATTAAACTGCCAAACTTTTACATTCGCCCCATTCTTTGAATTTTGAAGTTATACTTCCCACGCCTTCCTTTAATTCCAAGTTAGGGTTTTTCTCCCATGGAAAATATTTTCACGTTAACTTTGTGAATTATATAGCGAAAGGCCTCAAAAGTATGCCACATGGTGTAAATTAGCAGCTCCCCATCTCAGCTTTTGAAAATATTATCAGTGTTAAACTCCATTTAAAATATTATTCGTGCTTGAGTTTGGTTTTGAGAATTTGTTGGCCAATTGATGAGAATGAACGACCATTGGTGTTAGGACTACCAGCTTAACTTCATTTTCTACGCAAACACATTCTGTTAGCACTGACTTATTTTGGTGTTTGTGTGAATTTATGTGGAAATATTTTTAATGTTTAGGCGGTTTGGATAACGTAAACACTCGCGGGTAATAGGCCGAAGTTCGAAAATAAAACATGGCTATTAAATTCCATTTGGTTTTCTCATATTAGTGAGTGAGGTTATTAAAAGTTTCTCTATTTAATATATTCAAAGTTGTCTACCATTTTATAAGTTTATGTGTGGTGACAAAGTGAAACGACAAGCTCCTCTACCTTTTGGGCAGGGACTTGTTGCTCTGCAATGTCCCTTGTTTTTCTTTTAACCTATTCATAATCATTTCTTTTATTCATAATCATTTATTTTTTAAGTATTTGAGATTCAATGCTTTTTTTAATAATTAGAAAAAGGAGGGTATCATTTTATTGTAAGTGTAAAATTGTATAGATTACAAAAATTGCGTGTGTGGACAAAGAAGAGATATGTCCCATCAGATCTTAACCCTGTATGGAAACAAGGATAAAGACATCATACTATTCTAAAAATATACACATGGAAAGAAAGAAAATCATTGTTATAGCATAGATCAGTTTAAAACATTCTACCACATCATGGTCTTCATTGAGTAGAGTAGTTTATGAGACAATAGAAACATCATAAACAAAACGAAACATCATAAACAAAAAGAAGAGGTCCAAAAATATTGAAGATGCAATCTTACATATGAGCTTCTAGGTTTCCATCGTTAACATTGGCATCCTCGGTAGCCATTCTTATAGTAGTGTCTTGAGTGTGCATGAATTGGGTAAGAAAGGAATTCAACCTTGAGATATCCTTGCACTACTTTGCTAGGTCCTTGGAAATGGGAAGAAGGGTAATTTCTAGATAAGAAAGCATGCCAAACATTGGGTCCCTATACTTTATTTAGGCATTGAT
>ML802036.1:316910-337004 GCA_009831015.1 Picea engelmannii
AAGATGATTCAAAATGAAAATGTCTCCTTGGTATATATAGGAGACTAGGAGGTTTAATGGCCTAAAGCCGACATAAATAAAATAACATTACTAATCTAAATTACAACTAATGGCCTAAAGCCGACATAAATAAAATAAGATTATTAATCTAATATGCCCCAATTAAGTGGTAATGAGCCAATATTAGGGCTTAACATATTTTCTTTTATCATGTAGAGGCCTTCTCTTCGTGCAATGGAGGATAGAAACCCTATCTTTTTTTACCATGATGAGCCTTCGACCTTGTCACCATCTAATCACATAAATGAGTAATAACTTATTGACCTAGTCTAATAGAGGTGGATTTATGTCTCCTTTCCTTGATAATTATTTATGCCCACCCTATCTAGAATTTGCAAGTCATGTCACTCATGTCATCTCTCCTCATGCTAACTAGCACCCAATCCAACAGATTTAAAATTCAATATTAAATGTTAGTTAATGGCCACATTTTAAGACACAAGGATCAAGAATATTTATAGAAGGTGAATATTTATGTCGTAAGGCATTTATACTACATAAACAAATTTTCGTCGTCTTTTACATTGATTAGAATCTCTCAGTTCTTTCATTTATACATGATATATGGGCCATCCATCATTATGATATCTAGTTCATCCATCTTCTACATATGATATGTGAGTTGCCTCTATTGTGTTTTATATTGGTTTTCATATTTTCCTACGTCTATTACTTAGTGCGCCCCAGATCATCCATATTTTCAATGTCATTTGAGGAGATAACATTTGGCTCCAACTGGGATGGAGACCTCCCTGCGAGGTTTCCAAGAACCTAGTAGTTCTAGTCGCCTTTACCATTGGGCATGGAATCATCTGGCCTTTACCATTGGGCATGGAGTCATCTGGCCTTTACAACTGATTCCCTACAAACCTGTAGTATGCATGTAGCCTGCTCTGCTTATTCAACAACTGAACATGAAGGATCTACTTGCTCGAATGAAGAGCTTATTTTATTCTGCCTATTCCTACACTAACCAGTAGAGGCAATTTGATCAAGTAAAACTGAATTTCCAATGCAGCCATATCAGAAACTGATTTACTAATATCATACTTAATCTTGACCCAAATAATATAGGAAACCATAGCATGCAAAAATATAATTTGAACAAATGACAGAGCCCACTTTCATCTAACAAAAGTATTTGAACATTTATGTTTCTTATAGAACCCAAATAGTCAGCAATAGGGTCATCAAAGTCACAATGAAAAACCTCTCCTTGTCATTGTTCCAACTGAAAAATGAAATGTTTTTTCAGGCTGCCTTTAATGATATCAATGTTGAAAGTAGACTGCTCAACCTATGTCGGAGAAACATATAGGATGGACTGTTGATCTAGACCCTTCTGCTCATCATATTTCTCTTCATGTCTGCTGCAATTACCTTTTGTCTGCAAAACTGAAAGCTGAGGGTTGCCCTTAGTATTTGTTGCAGATCCAGAACTGTCTCCTACTGATATGTCAATCTGATAATCATCTTTGGGGTTTTCAAAGGGGACAATCTCATCTTCATGACAACATAAGTTAGTAGATGCATTTGATACAATTTCAAAAGCATCAATGATATGGTTATCCTCCTGAAGATCATCAATTTCTTGGTTATAATGATAGATGTCCCCTATTTCAACATACTCTTCAAAGCTATCATTAACCACAACATGTATACATTTCTAATCATCTCTCTATGTAGTTAAAGAAACCATCTCTTCAAATTCATAACAATCAGACTTAAAGATAGTAAGAGAGCATTCAGTTCCTTTATTATCCATTTGTAGTTCATGTTGATGGGAAAACACAACATCTTGAATATCATTAAAGGGTTGTTGCATATTATGAGGGAGAGATATTTCTATATTTACATCTTCAAGCTTACAATGTAATTCATATTTATCACAACAATTATCAAATGCAAACTCATCTGAAAAATACCTTTTGCAGTGCTGAGTGAATGCTCTATGAAAATCCTTCAATGATGAAATGCTAGTAGGAAGTAAAGAAAAATACCACTGACGTGCATCACCATACAATGAATACATGAACATCTTTGTATGAACATCTTCATGCTACAGATCTAATAGATCCATGCACTCATGAAACTTGAGGAGGTGTTCTACAGGATTGTCTTCTTTGCTCTCCTTGAAGATAGGTAGAAAATGTCCCCATTCTAACATATCAGGTACTGGATGTGGGAAACCAGGAACTGAAGAAAAATTGAGAGGTGAAAACCTCCGAGCCAAAAGAGCAGAAAATTCTTTTGACATCTGAATGTTGTGGAGTCGTCACTGAATCTGTCCCTCATGGAGTCGTTGGATAGATGATTACAACCGATTCTAATGTATGATCCTTGTCTATCATCAATGGATCAGTTTTGTGTCGTCTCCCAGAAAATTTGAGCTTCAATCCCCTCTCCCCAGCAACAGCGCCAATTTGTTATCACTCCAAGAAACTCTTTGTGGTTGTCGGTCAAAGATGCTTGGTAACTTAAAGTAAACTTGTTTTTTGTATTTTGTATGTGTGGATCAATGGGATGACTCAATTACAGTATGGTATTCAGAAAGTCAAAATGAGAATCAAATGAACCAGTTCTCTCAAGGATCAATAATCAGATGATAGTTTTTAAAGTGGGTGAGAAAACAATGCTTATAAACCAAATACAAATGTAGGGTTTAATAAACAAGGATAAGAAACTATTAATCAAGTTATGAGTTAACCAATGAGATGATAGTCATTCTGCAGCTGAAACAACTTGAATAAAAGTATAGAAAGAAAGATGTGAATCTGACATCAATAGAGAGAGAAAACTGTGATTTGTATTATCGTATGAAAGCTCTGTATACAAAATCTTAGTGGACCATGTGGGCCTCTAAGAGTCGTCGGATAGATGATTACAACCGATTCTGATTTCTAATCCTTGTCTATCATCAATGGATCAGCTCTGTGTCGTCTCCTAGAAAATATGAGCTTCAGTCTCCTTCCCCTTGGCAACAACGCCAATTTGTTATCACTCCAAGAAACTCTTTGTGGTTGTCGGTCAAAGATGCTTGGTAACTTAAAGTAAACTTGTTTTTTGTATTTTGTATGTGTGGATCAATGGGATGACTCAATTACACTATGGTATTCAGGCAATCAAAATGAGAATCAAATGAACCAGTGCTCTCAAGGATCAATAATCAGATGATAGTTTTTAAAGTGGGTGAGAAAACAATGCTTATAAACCAAATACAAATGTAGGTTTTAATAAACAAGGATAAGAAACTATTAATCACGTTATGAGCTAACCAATGAGATGACAGTCATTCTGCAGCTGAAACAACTTGAATAAAAGTACAGAAAGAAAGATGTGAATCTGACATCAATAGAGAGAGAAAAATGTGATTTGTATTATCATATGAAAGGTCTGTATACAATAGAGTATTTCTGCTATCCAAAATCAAACCCCCTGTTTTATCAAAATGATAGGTATTTATATTTTTTACAACAGATCTCAGATCCTAGAAAAATGGATCTAGATTTCTAAATATAGAAAACAAAAAACAAAACTAAATACAATAGGATAACTAAAGATCTAGTTTCTATGAATCGAATTGTCTTCAAAGTTTGTCTTCGACATCTGGTCTCCTTTGTTTGTTGTGTCTCTGATGTGTCGATAATGAGAAAGACACATGTCTTCAGTGGATGAAAGATTTCACCAGCTGTGAACAAAATCTTAGTGGACCATGTGGGCCTCTACCTCATACATCTCCACAAAACCTTGAAACCAAATACTTCATAATTTGGTGATTAATTCTTTAATGTCACCTTATAATTCCAATCACCCAAAATCATTCTATCTGAGCTCTAAATCCTCAAAATTCTTTCTCTGCGTTTCACCAGCTATTCTGCCCTAGAATTTGTTAATTAGCCGATGAAAGCTCTGTGTTTCTACGGCTAATTGGTTATAACTGCGCCTCATGTGCTGGTGAAAATTATGTTCTTCATTCTTTTCAATGTCAATCTCCTGTTTGATTTTCTTGATAGTTAAATGAGAGTTCCCTTCCTTGTAAAATATAGTTTCTCTCTTGACTTGATGATGTTTGTGCTTCTGCCATAACTGAAGAAGGTCTATAGGACTCCAAATTTCCACAAGACAAATTGGAGATTTCTTTATAAGCTTCTACAAGTCTACATCTTTGTAGTTTTCTGAGAGTCCTTTGGTCTGTATGTTGTTTTAAGACTTCTCTTGCAGCAGTCTATTTGCTTTGAAATACCCATGGCATTTTTCGAAGACCAAGTTGCAATAGAAAAACTCCTTTCTGAATCATCTCAGCATTTGGCAGAAAATTCCTTTGCTCTTAATCTATTGTATTTTGCAATTCATAAACACATGAAACAGTAGAGAAAACTGCTTTTAAAAGATCAAGAGCCCATTGTATCTAAGATCTTTGATAAAGGGAGACAAAGAAGGTAAGTATCATCATGTCTGGGTATTCTTCTCGAATCTTGGATACGAGCAATGTGCTCATTCCAAACCCTATTCTACCCCCAAGGAATGGCATATTTGAAACCAATTCGAGCGTTGGATATGAAGCAATCCTCCTTTTATAATGCTGCACAAGAGGTTAATGAAATAGATATAAGCCAAGAATGTAACAAAGAACACTCTTCATATCCTCATCTGCCTTTGTTCGCAGCAAGTGTTGGGCTCCTTCAACAACTGGAAGACCTCAGTGTGGCCATTCAGGAAAAGGAATTACCAGGTGATGATTTGGAAGAATACACAGAACCCCAGAGCCGAGGTGCTTGAGATCAGATGCTCAAAAGCTGGGATTTCATTACCAATGTCTTCAATCTAGTCATAATTTGATCATTGATGCATAGGTTTTTGCCTTCTTTCTCGATCCTCAGAACACTTCAAATGAAACAAAGATTAAAATCTGGACAAGGAAGATTGGTTACAGTTGTTGTTTATATAGACAAATAGTAAACAATTAGCATTAAGCTTTGACTGTAAAATAGGTCAAATAGCCAAAGATGGACAAATGAATATGGGGTCAAGGTTACTTTCTTCCAAATAATGCCAAACACGCTGGTCTAAAACTGTTTTTGTCATGCAAATACTAATTCTGGATGTTTTTCCCTTTCTCAGACTATGACAAACATCAAGATAACATGACATCTTCTAGCTCAATTGTTGCATTATGTTCTTACTCTTTACCATCTCTGACAAGAAGATTTAGCAACTATTATAACATTTGGCCCTCGTTCATAGTCAATGATTAATCATCACAAGGAGACATTACGATTCTTCCATGTTTGCATTAACCAATACCCTTCTAATTGTTACCTTTCTAACTCGTGATCTGGAATTTCTCATTTCAGAAATCCATGATAATCTGGTGACTTAAATATAAATATGGAAAAGGGTTTTGTAGCATCTAAAACCCGATCAAGATCTGACTTGGATGTGTTTATGCTACACTGAAATCGAATGGATGAAGCCTTTGTTACTTCCTCCTCGAGCCTTCCAACAAAACCTGTAATCTCTTACGCAGCAGTAGAGAAACTTTGACGATGCATCAATACAGAATGAGAAGGGACTTAATGATACGCTTGGTGTATCGACATGCAGCTTGATTCATGGTTGGTCTATGGGTTATGTGTCAACTTGTTTGCTAACACTGTTGATTTGAATTCGAGGCTATTGTTCATAGAATCGATGAGATATGTAGGAGATTGGCTTGGCATTCAACAGAGGGCTTGGTTTATATTGATTGATGAATTGACATGTGGACTGGGCTTGATTCAAATGCGTTTGCACATAAATCATACAAAATTGAGATAGAACTCGGTGAGGCATGTGGCTTGATGTGTCAACATGTGTATCAATTCATAGCTTGACTCACGGATTGGATGCATAGCTTAGCTCATGGGTCCATAAAAATCGAGAGATCTTTAGCATGAGAACTTGTAACCTAACTCATGGCTTGGTTTTGAGTTCAATGCGCTTGACTGACTTAGAATTTGGCATAGGTTTAGAATAACTTCAAGCACCCATCATAAAAAATGCATATTGTTATTTGAAAATGTTAAAGCCAATAAGGCTAAGATTATAGGCTATGTACATTTATTTTTCCTTTTGTATTGCAGATAAAGAGGAAGAGACCAAAGGCTTTCTGGGCAAGAGAGATCAATGTAAGTTGAATCAAGAATTTGGAGATAAAACATTGGCCATAAGACTAAGGAAAATGACATGTTTAAGTATGAACGAATGAAAATACCTCAAAATTTTCAATGTCATTTGAGGAGATAACATTTGGCTCCAACTGGGATGGAGACCTCCCTACGAGGCTTCCAAGAACCTAGTAGTTCCAGTCGCCTTTACCATTGGGCATGGAGTCATCTGGCCTTTACAATTGATTCCCTGCAAACCTGTAGTATGCCTATAGCCTGCTCTCCTTATTCAACAACTGAACATGAAGGATCTACTTGCTTAGATGAAGAGATTATTTTCTTCTGCCTACTCCTACACTAACCAGTAAAGGCAATTTGATCAAGTAAAACTGAATTTCCAATGCAGCCATATCATAAACTGACTGACTAATATCATACTTGATCTTGACCCGAACAACATAGGAAACCATAGCATGCAAAAATATAATTTGAACAAATGACAGAGCCCACTTTCATCTGAAAAAAGTATTTGGACATTTATGTTGCTTATAGAACCCAAATAGTTAGCAATAGGGTCATCAAAGTCACAATGAAAAACCTCTCCTTGTTGTTGTTCCAACTGAAAAATGAAATGTTGTTTCAGGCTGCCTTTAACGATCTCAATGTTGAAGGTAGACTTCTCAACCTTTGTCGGAGAAACATATAGGATGGATTGTTGATCTTGACCCTTCTGCTCATCATCTTTCTCTTCATGTCTGCTGCAATTCCCTTTTTTCTGCAAAACTGAAAGCTGAGGGTTGCCCTTACTATTTGTTGCAGTTCTGGAACTGTCTCCTGCTGATATGTCAATCTAATAATCATCTTTGGGGTTTTCAAAGGGGACAATCTCATCTTCATGACAACCTAAGTCAGTAGATGCATTTGATACAATGTCAAAAGCATCAATGTTATGGTTATCCTTCTGAAGATCATCAATATCTTGGTTACAATGATAGATGTCCCCTATTTCAACATGCTCTTCAAAGCTATCATTAACCACGGCATGTATACATTTATGATCATCTCTCTGTTTAGCTAAAGAAACCAGCTCTTCAAATTCATAACAATCAGACTTAAAGATAGTAAGAGAGCGTTCAGTTCCTTTATTATCCATTTGTAGTTCATGTTGATGGGAAAACACAGCATCTTGAAGATCATTAACAAGTTGTTGCATATTATGAGGGAGAGATATTTCTATATTTACATATTCAATCTTACAATGTAATATTCATCACAACAATTATCAAATGCAAACTCATCTGAAAAAATACCTTTTGCAGTGCTCAGTGAATGCTCTGTGAAAATTGAACTACATGGGGTAGTTTTCTTCTTAAATATTGATCTATGCTTTGGATATCATCAGATCAACATCTGAGAGCAAGACATAGAGAAGATGACATTTTGATGCCACTTCGATCATTTTGAGTTCCTAGTTATGCCATTTGGTCTAACCAATGCACTGGCTACATAACAGTCTTGCATGAACCACATATTCAAGGATTAGTTGAGGAAATCAATCTTGGTATTCTTCGATGACATCTTGGTTTACAGCAAGACATGGCAGGAACATATGAGGCACTTGGATGAGGTACTCGACATCATGGAGGCATAGTCACTATACCCCAAAGAGTCCAAGTGTGAATTTGGTATGACAAAACTACTTTACTTGGGCCACATTATCAGTGCACATGGGTACAGGTGAACTAGGAGAAGATCAGGACCATCATGGATTGGCCAACACCCAAGAATGTGACAGATTTGAGGAGCTTCTTTGGGATATGTAGCTATTACATGTGGTTTGTCAGGAGATTTTCTCAACTTGGAGCAGCACTTACAGATCTCACCAGACAGGGGGCCTTCATATGGACCGATGAGTCACAAAAATCCTTTGATGACATGAGGGAAGTCATGGGCACATGTATAGTGTTAGCATTACCAGACTTCACTTTACCATTTGTATTAGAGTGTGATGCATCTGGTGAGGGCATCGAGGTAGTTTTGATGCAGGGAGGACACCACATTGTGTTCGAGAGCAAGAAGCTCATTCAGGTCGAGAGGTTGTACTCTATTTATGACAAGGAAATGTTGGCAATCATGCATTCCTTGACCAAATTCAGACAATATTTGGTGGGTAGAAAATTCGTGGTCAAAATAGATGGTAACAGCATAAAGTATTTCCTTGAGCAGAAGGATCTCAATGAGCGCCAATAGAAATGGGTGACAAAGGTATAGGACTTTGATTTCGACATAGAGTATGTCAAGGGGAATAAGAACATTGTGGTCGATGCACTTTCTAGGAGATATGCGGCATGTTCTTTGATGGAGGTTTCATCGGATTGGAAATCCCATTTGTTAGTGGAATATTCCAAGAACAAGTTCACTTATGAGGTTTTGGGTGGACAGGTTCAGGATGACAAGTACAGGGTCATTAACGATGTCATATTCTACAAGAACAGAGTCTACTTAGTGCCAGGCTCAGGGCTCAAGAAGAAGATCTTAGCAACAGTTCATGATTCTCCACTAGCGGGCCATGCGGGGTTTTTCAAAACCTACAGGAAGATCATAGAGGGGTTCTCATGGAAGGGCCTCAAGAAATATGTTATGAGGTACATCAGTGAGTGTGTGACTTGTCAGCAAAACAATTCAGAGCATACATTTCCAGCAGGATTACTTCAACCACTTCACATTCCGGAGCAGAAATGGGAGAGCATGTCGATGGACTTCATCATAGACCTACCCAAGGTTCAGGTAAGGACTGCATCTATGTGGTGGTTGACAGTTTGACCAATTTTGTTCACTTATATGTCATACCGATAGATTACAGCGCAGTTCAGGTGGTCGAGTTATTCTTCAGGGAGGTCTTTCGGCTCCATGGGTTGCCAAGGAACATCATCGGTGACAGGGATAGTCAATTTATTGGTACTTTCCGGAGGGAGTTGCTCATATTGGTGGGGACAGAGTTAACACCCAACACCAACTATCACCCTCACACTATGGGCAGACCAAGATACTCAATAAGTGGGTTGAGGAGTATTTGAGAAACTATGTGAGTGGACAACAAAGAACATGGGTCAGGTGGCTACATCTAGGAGATAATTGCTACAAAACCACCTTCCACATGTCCATTGGCATGACACCCTTCCAATCATTGTACGGTTATGATGCTCCCAATTTGATAGACTTGGTTTTCGAGGAGAGCAGAGCTCCCAAAGACAAGGAATGGATCACTGAGAGTCAGGAGATTCTCAAGTTACTGAAAGAGAAGCTACAGACAACGCATAATCGACAGAAGATGAGTGCGAACATGCACAGGATAGAGCGCAACTTTGAGGTTGGGGACTTGGTTTTCCTAAGAATCCAACCCTACATACAGTCATCTTTGAAGAAGAGTGGGGCCGAGAATCTCAAGCCTAGATTCTATGGACCTTTCAGGATCATGCGTCGAGTAGGCGACGTTGCTTATGAGATAGAGCTTGCAGAAGGGAGCCATATTCATAACGTGTTCCACATGTCTTTACTCAAGAAGGTCGTGGGACAATTCATCAACACATCGGAGGAGCTTCCCCCATTAGATGAGGAGGGACAGTTGGATTTGGTTCTGGAGGAGCTACTAGAGTTCTGAGACAGGAAATTGAGGAGCAGGGTCATTAGAGAGTGTCTTATCAGATGGAGAGGGATTTCAGTAGAGGATGCTACTTGGGAGAGTGAGCAAGTGTTATAGCACCCTGAATTGGTATTGATTGAGGGCAAGCAGTCTCGGGAAGGGAGGACTGTAATGTCCCTTTATGAATAAGAGCTTTAGAGAGGAGGCTTAATAGTCTAAACAACCCCGTTAGACTATAGCCAGGGCCATACAGGGGTAAACAAGGTTACTAGAGGTCACTTTTGTCGAGGGTGTTATAATTCGAAAGTGACATTGAGATAAAAGTGACTAAAAGCGCTTTTAAGCCAAAGTGAGCTAAAAAATGAACAAATTAGCTAAAAATAGGTCAACAACAAATTAGGGTTTCGGGCAATTATAAGAATAGGTAAAGTGACCTAATTCATCATTATGAAGAATTTGGCTTGTCAATTGAGGAGAGAGGCGCATCTTAGGAGAGAGCTTGTGGATTCCAGGAGGAAGACACCCAGAGGTTGATTTCGGTGTTGAGAGACACACCCTATTCACCGGGAAGATCACCCAGATCTTCCATCGTACTTCAACGATAATTATCCAGTTGCAGCAGTGTGGGCACACTTGTCCAGGGAGAGGGCGCAGCTTCTGAGCATCAATTGAGTCAACTTGTCCCAACCAGGGAGAATCCAGGGAATCCCCTCCGACCCAATTGAGAGGAGGGTAGGACCCAGTTGATTTCTCATCAGACTCCGACAGAGAAATCATCTTAGGCGCATTTATTAGCCATTGAGAGTGCGGCAGTTTGGGAGGACACATTTGAGATTCCCAAGAGATCATCAGATCATATCTAGGGAAATCCTTCCAACCCATTTCAGAGGAGCCTAGGGTGCTCGGTTTGATACCCTTATAACTCTATTCTGATAGAGTAATCACTAGGGTGTAGTTTCCAGCCGTAGAGGGGGCGCATTTCCCTAGGGGGATCCATCTGGGGTTCAGACATATCAGCAGAGGGTTGATTGTCAGGCTGTCAGTCACTAGGACTGAATGAGAGAGAACGGTGCACTATTTGAGACAGTTTCCAGGCAGATCCGAGGAGTTTAGCCACCAGGGTGAACTTTCCAGTCTTGTAGCAGTTGTTGTATGAGTTGTCATAACTAGCAGCAGATCCTGCAACTCATCCATTGATCCAACAACATTCTTCTATTACCGTGTATTATTGTTTTAGTTTGCTTATTGTATTACAACTAAGATCCTTGTGTCATTGATCTAGTTGAGAGATTTATTTTACTCGGCCACATACGACATTGTAAACCACAGAAATATCATAATATTTGATTTGCAATCTTTTGTGTCATTTACTATCTGTATGCTTGTTCATATGTTGTAAACACTTATTTATCTACACACACATGAGAAAACAACCAAGCATGTTAAAACCTACAGCTTAAACGCATCCATAAATCCCCAGTGTATCAGATCAGACAACAGACATAGCAAATTAGCAGCATTTCCTAGACTAGACGGATCTGGGAAATTACACTTCCTAGAGGAGCATTGGAGAAAACTCAACCTAGACATAAGAAGCAAAATTATTAACAAAAAGATCACTAATCCATTAATTAGAGAGGCCATGGGGAAACTACTACAACAAAATATAGAATTCGACGTTTTTTTTTAAAGGGAATGTTCAACCTAGTCTCGGCAAAAAATTAAAACTCACTTGTGGCCTAACTATGGAAGTATATAGATGTTATTATGATTGGTGTAGTGGCTCAATATATTCCTAATTTCAATTATTACAATGGTGGACTACCCCTGGTATGTACCATGTACGCTTCCTCTTAATACTACTTTAGACGTAATTTGAAGCCTCTTTGCAACTCTTCAAAAGTGTCATATACTTTATTCCCTAACATGGCCTATTTTGAGTTCTCTTCAACTTTGTGCCTCAATTCCATTTTGTATATGGATAGATTGTTATGTTGAGTATTGACTGAGATAAAATGGATGAAGCAAAGCTTCGGGATCTAGTAGAGAATTCTATTAAGCATCTGCAGCCTTTTGATTCCTAATTAATAAAGTATACAAGTTATGCTAACACATCTACAATACATGGTCATTTTGTGTTGTATTCTGAACTTCACTTCAACACCAAAGTGGTTGCAATTGCACTTCCTTCCTCAATTTTTGAAGATTCATGTCTCACTGTAGAAGTGTCACTAAATTATGTGTATTGATAAGGAAGATTGGTGAAGAATTCCATAGAACATCATCCCCTCCTGGAAAACAAGGTGGTTGAAGAGGGAATGTTCAACCAAGTGATGGATTATACTGGCACTTTCATCAATGAATACAAAGCTATGTGATGTGTTAAATTCACTCCCATTATTGAGCTGCTAAATTCTAAGGTCATGAAATCCTATTTCATCCCACATTGCCCGCATTGAGCTACTGGATATGATTACAACTATTTTGGGTTTCTTAACAAGTTACAATCACAATGTTTATTTGTTCCAACATAGATAGATAAAAATTAACAACAAATGTTTGTCATGATGTAGGAAGTCCATACATCATTCCTTTTATTGAGGAAGTGGATGTCATTTCCTATATTTATTGTTAGATCTTTTTCTTGGTGATAGAAGCGAGAGATACGTCCATCGACATGTGTATAATAGGCAATAAACTTTAAATATTTTTTCTAAAAACATATTTCCATTTTGATACCAATTTTTCAATTGTTTGGTTTTATATATCTACTTTTCTATATTAAAAACCATTTCATTTATTAAAAAATATATCAATTATTACATTGCGATGAACATCACACCATGTTCAAAGAACTTTGTCAATACCCAAAATCATAGAAAATCAATTACAATAAAATGTAACATAACATCGAGAAAACTAAAAGATGTCCATACTTTACTATAAAGTTGAAGACAATTAAATCAAAAGGGCCATATATCGAGATGGATATAAAGATTTTAGAATAAAAGAAGTGGGAAACTAAGTTGCCTCTCAAAGGAGTGAGAAACTATCCATTAAAGACCAAACATTACTAATAATCTAGAAGAAGGATACGAGGATTTGAGCCTTCAATAGTGTTTTGATGGGATTTTTCCATCATGTGCCTATTATAAAACTGGACAATTGTCTACATTAAATTGTTGTGCCTGCTCAACCTCAAACAAATGCCATAGTGCAAAGTGCAAACTATCATTTGGCCATAAAATATTGAAAACCTCTCAAAAAGAGGTCATCTTTAAAGAGACATTTGTGAAATCTATGATCATTTATCAAAATAGATATAATCAATCCTCACATGGGGTCACACTTGTACATTAAACATATATGCAAAAATATTAAAAAAAAAAAAAAAGACTCATCCCATATGAAATTCAAAGTTCAAGGTTTTGAGTACATATTAGTAATGTCCATCAACTATTGCTCTTTGCATCGATATCATCACATTTGCGCAATATATGGAATTTAGATTACATATATGTATATCATATCATACATCTTAATTACTTCAAAGTTATTCACAAATAAAAAATAAAAAAATGTGGAGGCGTTTTAACAAATTTTATTGTAAGAGTTTTTTTACTAAGCTAATATTTGTCCCTACTTATTAGTCCTTGTCATGAGGGACTAATAGTAATTGGTTTTCTCATGTTTTATGTTTTATTAGTTGGGAACGGAAACCAACAACTTTAACCAAAGTTTTAAGAGTTTCATGTAATTTTTTCAACTTTTATTTGGTTGTTAGTTCTAAGTTTTAAGTTTGAGGATTTATTTGGCCTCATATCGAGGTAAGAGGCTTCAAACTTAGGAATATGAAGGCTCCAAACATAATAAATTGAATATCTAAAAAGCAAGGTGGATTAATGCTAACATTCAAGTTAGCATTAAATCCAAACATTAATTGTTTGATGTTTTTGGACTCATAATCCATAGTCCATAACCCTTTGTAATCTCAAGCGGTGGCTTTGGTGTTGGTGCCTCATAGTGGAAGTTGGTGATGTCGTCCACTTCCACTTGGTCACTTGCATGCCCCATGCAAGTGATATAATAACCATTCCCCTCACCTTTTTCTTTGTCTTCTTTCCTTCTCTATTTTCTTTCATCGGGTTGGCCGCTCCAGACTACTAGTGTCACCACTCTAGACTACTAGTGTTAATTTCCTCATGTACTTGTAGACTCATTTAGGTTGGTCACTCCAGGATTGTCGCTCGGTCGCTTCAGGCTTGTCACTCCAAACTATTAGTTTCCATTTCCTCCCTGTACTTGTAGACTCCTTCAGTTTGGTTGCTTCAAGCTTGTCGCTCGTTCAGGTTGGTTGCTTCAAGCTTGTCGCTCGATCGCTTTAGGATTGTCGATCCAGAATACCAGTGTCCATTTCCTCCGGAAGTTTAGCAGGTGATTCAATTACAGTGAGAAATACAAGGCAAGGAATGTCAGTAACACGCAAATGCAAACACACAAGAACCAAAGCATCAAAGATAAGTTTTTGGTCTACATTTGATTTTGGTTTTTGGTTTTCAATAAAGACTGTTAAATTCATTTACTAATATGACTACATCTCTAATATTTAGGAAAACTAAGAAAAAAAACAGAAGATTACATTGTATTAATATGAAGGGCAACTTTAATCTTTCCTATATTTTTCCATGGAAGAAGAATCCAGATAAGGAGATTGCATAAATGAAGAAGAAAACACTAGACATATATAATTTGAAGAAGAAAAGTTGAAGGAGAGCAATTCCAAATTCATTATACTTAGACTTATTCATTACCTTCAAAGATTCCTCTCCAATAACGTGTATGTCTTTCTCGGTCTCTTGATCACCAGCGACGATCTTAACGGGTCCATGAATTTTGTAGTAGGACAAAACTCCATGCTGCAGATCGAGCAGAGGTCTTTCTACTTGAATTGGTCAATTCTGGAATTAGGAGTTATAGAAGTAGGAGGACCAATATATGGGCTATTGAACCAATCCTTCTAATCATTTTCATAGATCGCCACCTTTGTGCACACTCTGCCTAAGCTAACCTTGATCACCTTACAAGCAAGCTTGATTCGTACGCCCCTCGTACCATCACCATACCAGACCCCTGTGCTTTCCACCTGAAACTGGAACTCCATGAAAGATTTCATTATCACCGGAATCATACCTTATGCAATAACTCAATGTGATAGAAAGAGCACCCCACCTACATCCCAATAAAGACACTCTCCACCACTGATAGCAATGGGCCGGGTTGGGCATCTTGAGAAGCAATTACCCTTTGATGTTGGGAGTTCGAAGAAGGCAATACCCTTCAGACCTATTAGGAAATTCAAAAGAAAAACTTATTGTTTACGGTAAGACAAGACGCTTCTCACGGTAGAAAATCCACTTCAGTAAGAGAAGATGCCTCGGTAAGAAAATCCATTTCGGTTAAGACCAACTAGTTCGGTATCGATTGTGCAAGTGAGAGCTACGGACAATTGACTGCACCAAGAGCAATCGACTGGGCTAAGAGCAATCGACTGGGCCAAGAGAGGCATGCACTTATTTCACTGGTTGTATTCACTTTTAAAGCTGAAAGGATTTATGGAAGGAAAGAAGGGGGAAGTTCGACATACAGTACCAATAGCCAGTTGTGGCATCGTTTCAACTGCCCTCTTGCATTCAATATTTTTAGAAGAGAGACTACTCAGATATATTGTATCGGCTTTGAAGAAAGGAGAACCGTACGCAGATCGACCAAGCATTCAACTATTCCATAGTTGTTGTGCTGAAGACTACACCAAACAAAGTATGCGGAAGTCCCAAGATGAGGCAGCATGCACTGTAAGTGACAACTCTATTAGATGTCGACTATGTAATTGAAGAGGTTGGCCACGTGTTATGGCTTGATCATACAAGTGACATGCTCGGGATACAAGTTACAAGCCAAGGCCTGGTCGTGTGCCATGGTGCCATGGTTAGATGAACTAATTATAAAATATTATATCACTTTATTAAAAAGTGATTATCATAAATTCAAATTTTGTTATATTTTATGTGAATATAAAAATTTATTAAAAAAATAAATTATTTCAGATTAAAAAATTATTTATAATAGTTTTATGAGTCATGCCCTTTTTAATGTTAAATGAACACTAGTGAGACTAGAAAGGTTGAGATGGAATATCAAATATAAGTGTTTATGAAACAAAGTTACTATATTTCCACAAGGAAATTCCTGACATTCTGAAACCAATGTGCAACACCTTCAGTACTAGAAGAGCCTGGTTTTGATACAATCTGCAAGCAATTGACCCTTTCAAATGGTAAATCTAGAAATATTAAACAACTGACATAGAATAACATAAACACGTGTATTCATTGTAAGAACACTTGTTAGGCCTGTGTTTGCTTCTCCGCAAAACCATATAGGCATCAATTTGCAAAATTCCCTAGTTCATGTACAGGAACATGTGCAAAATGCATTTTTATTACATTTACAAAACCCCGTGAGATGGAAGATTTTCCTTCAAAAAAGCTTGTCCAAAACGTTTTTCAGTAACATGTAGGTGAAATTTTTCCTTCTATGTAAAATGTGATATATGCTACAGTATAATTGGTGAATTAATTATTGGCTTTAGAACGAAAACAAAAAAATGCTCGTTGTCTTAAACATGGGGAACACAGTCTTCCCACATGATAAGGAGGATATAAATCAACTAGAAAATCTGATGAGAACTTATTCAAATTTGTTCGAGCAATCTGATTATGAATATGAAATGCATGTGTTGTCCATTGTAATCGGTAATCTATGGCAAGGCCGAGTGAAAAAAGGTAAAACCTAACCAGTCTAATTAGCTTGTCTATAAAGGCTAGTTTACTTGGAGCTTACTCTTATTGGCCTTACTACATCATGGAACTTACTGCTTAAGGTTCACTCTATAGCGGCTTCAGGCAGTCCAGCTTGAGAACTCCATGGGAACTACTGCAACTACTGCATATTCATGATGTTCCTTTGTCTGCGAAGGTGTGTTGTTGGCCTTCCTGCATTCTTTCTTCCCCACCAATCTGCCCGCAGTCTCGCATTATTCCCTCCACATTCCATATGCATTCAGCCAGCCCGCAACAGACAACTCTGCACCTAAGTAAGAACAAGCAGTTGTAGAGCTTGGTTACACGATGAGGTTCGAACAATGCATGAGTATGAGCAATTATCTTCGAGTGGATGCGCATAGTTACGCCAAAAGGCATATACCTATTGAGGATGGGCACAATTAATGATCTTTTAATCTTAAATTTTAATCTGATGGTTATGCATTGAAGATGCTGGCATATTCTTAGTCGTCCTCCAAAATCAATGAGTCAGATTTATTGTTGATAACTTCGTTGCATTTATAAAAGCATCAATTAACCTGTTTACTTTTTAACATTTACCTAATCATATTAAGAAATTATTGTAACAGCATATGATTGCCACGTTTAAATAATTAACTTTTGAAATTCTTCAACTATTCAGTTTGTTCATGCATGAGCCTAGCATTTTTACTGATTTTTATTTAACCTGGCATTTTTACTAAGTTTTTTTTTTTATGGGCCATAAGTCTTTCGGCGTTCGCCAGCCGTGAGTTAGCGACTGTGCTAGTATGTTGTTAACTTGGAAGGTTCAATCTCCATCCTATCGGCTTAAGTCTGCCACAATAGTAAGTAAGTAAGTTGGTTACTTAACGAGCATATACATTTAGTAGTAGTTCCCACTATTATTTCTGCCTGATTATATTTCTCACTATAGTTTTTATTGTTGTAGTTCAACTCTAGTTCTATAATAGGTCTTCTAATTAGTGCAACTTTGAGTTCAACTTGTAGTAGCAAAATTTTCCCATTGCAATAAAGAGAAATTGGATTTCTTTAAACCCTTTCTCTCTAGTAGTGCAGAAGTAGTTCAATCTCTTTAGTCTTACTATTTCTCTTTCTATGTTCATAAGCTAACGACTAGCTCTACTCTCTGTGCTTAGCCTCTCTGTAGCGCGAGAGTCTCTATAGTGAGAGTGAAATTAGACTCTTTCTCCCCTTTCTCTTAACCCTTTATATAATGACTACTTCTCTTAACCTCTTGCCTTATTCCATTGCCTTAGTTCATGTCAATAAGCCTTACTCTCTTAGTCCATGCATCTATTCCCACACTGACCCAAAGGCCATACTCTAGCTTAAGTCCCACTTGCCTATGGTATGGACTTTCGTCCTGAATACGATCGACTAACCCTACGAACCTGTTGAATACTTCTACCTCCCTGCTTCCGTCGATTTAATCTGTTGATTTGAATCTACACTATTCTGACTTCAGAAATCGTACGCTTCCGTTCAATCTAAAAGATCTTTCATTTTCCTTTAATTTCATTAGTGCACACTCTCTAAATTCTGTATGCTTCCATTCTGGTCATGACCTGGAAAAATGTACCTTCGGTATCAAGCCAGGATTCAGTTTGTTCATGACCTGCCAAAGAATGCTCACATTACTTAAGCAGGATCTCAAATCCTCTTCAGAAGGGTCATTCAGGATAATTAATGTGACAGACATGTTGTTGAGCCAAGTCGCTACATCAGACCTTCATGTAGTTAGATCATGGAAATACGACAATAGGTTATTGGTGCAATTGTAAGAGTTGAGGAGTTACACAGATAAAAGTAAGAACATGGGAGTTTCTCAGACAATAATTTATGTCTTAACTGCATTCCTTGCAAACAACTGAACCAGATCTCCATTATAGACAAGCGCCCAGCTGAAGATCTGTGGGATATTTACACTGTGTCTTTCTCTTATATTCATGATATGGTGAAAGAGCATTCTTCTTTTCTTTTGAAACTGTTATTTGGGCACTCGCTGATAGTATGCCCCGGTAGCCGGTAACAAAAATTGCATGCCAACACCGATAGCATGGATCTTATATCTTCCTTCCTCCCCGATGTGGACGAGCGATATTTTATCTCTAGAACCGGTGCCTTATAAGTAACTCAACTTCTCATTCATCCCCCCAACCAATTGTCTCACCTATGCTTCAATTAATTACATCTAAGAAGAAATAATTACAAATAATTCTAAATTTATTAACAATCTGCCTTTGTCCCAAATCTAAACAACAAGCTCCTCTACCTTCTGGGCAAGGACTTGTTGCTCTGCAACCTGCCTTGTTATACTTGTCACTACTTATTAAAGAACGAGTGAAAAACCTGTTAAATAATGGGTGAGAAAATGGTTAAGCAAGCTAGAATTTGAAGCATACCATGTTCTGTGAAGGTTATTGCACATTACACCATCAATGCTTTGTTCAAATGCTATGTTGTGTTAGTGGTCCTTTTTTAAGTATAATAATATTTTAACTTGAATGTAAGACCTTTAATGTGGTAGTCTTTTTCCTTATTGAACCTCTCTTGAATTACGATAATGGAAAACATTGGCTTGACTATTCACTATTTTGCATCCAAGGACATTGTAAGCTAATTTGTTATTAAGGAAAACCTTTCATGAAAATGTAGTTGTAGAGAGATTGTGGAGTGCTAGACCATCCTAGTTTGGGTCTTGATTGGATTTCTCAATAGATTTGTTTGATGATTGAGTGAATTCTCATCAAGACAATTGACTAGTGTGAGGTTTGTTGGTCTAAGGACTTTGTTGCATCATACGTTATTTGTAGTATTCCTTGTAACTTGGTCTATGATCTAGTTGTTAATTGATTAGTTCTTCACTATAGCATCTTCCTCTTCCATGATGTCTCTACTTCGATGGATGTAGCTTGGTCTCTTTACATTCATTAAACATGGATGCTTCTGCCTCTACTTGGCCTACCCTTGGAACTTGATCAATCAAACAAATCTTACAATCATTTGGACAATCGTGATAGAAAAAGATTCTACATTCATACCATTACAGAAGAATCACCTAAAGTTCCAAATGAACATATCCTAATAGCCAAATCTAAACCCGTTAAATGGAAATATATGAAGTCAAGGATGAAAAAAGCTCCATTGACATGCAACTCACTTCCAACACATATGCCCTCAAAAATGAAGTGATTGTGAACATATGAACTATTGCCCAAGGCCATGACCACAACATGCATTATGAGTTCTAAATATATAAAACTTTAATATAATAATACAAAAAATATATATAATTTCAATTTTATCTATGAAAACATATTAAATATATAATACTTCAATATAATAATAATAATAATAATAA
>ML802037.1:62590-86707 GCA_009831015.1 Picea engelmannii
TCTCTTATATTAGCTACTCAAAACATACCACCACTAGATCAAGGTTTTCAAGGTAAGTATAAGGTGGTTCAAAGAAACAATTTTCAGATTTGTATATGTGAGATATCCAAGACAATTAATGATGTTTAACAAGTTGAAATAGGTCAAGAAGGTACCCCAAACACTACAAATCAAAAGAAAAGCTATGGTTGTTACTAAACTTGTGTAAAAGATACTAACTTCAGTAATGTATCAAGTTATAACATCAATAAATCAACCCTCTAAACAAGTTAAGCATGCAATAAACTAGGGTTGAAAATACAAGTTAAACTAGGGTTTTGTAAACAATTAATTACTAAAATAACAAGATAATATAATAGTGTTCAATATGCAAGGCGTCAAGTCCTAGAGGGCTGAAAAATAAATCAACAATGCAATAAATGATGACAAGATTCACTTTAAGGTGAAAGATGCCAATCAAACCCTAAATGTCAAGCTCAATTATGGTTAAAAATTGAAATAAAATTGCCACAAACCCTAATCTAACCCTAAAGAAATAAAGGAGAAGGGTGAATTTAGGTTTTGAGATTTGCTAGAGGGAGTTACGACTAATGCCATTTATTCCTCTTAGGCATATGGAGTCAAACTATGAACTTGGAGGTCAAAGGTGAAAGACAAGCTTTGGATAAAACCCAAAGTAGTCCACTACAAACCTTGAGAATTTAACCTATAGAATGACAACCAGGGTAATCCACTACAAACCATAGAAATCATTCAATGCCTTTTGACAAGTTTTTATCAAGATGGACTTTGGATAAACCCTAGGGTAGTCCACTACAAATCCTAGAAGGCTATATTATAGGAAGACAACTAGGGTAGTCTGCTACAAACCCCAGAAACTTGTCTCGTGTCCTTTAACAATCTCTGAACAAATGATATCAAGGGAAGGTAGTCCACTACAAAACTTCCTAGGGTTTACAAGATAAGATCTATTCAAGAAATATACAAGGAAACATGTTCTATCATAACTTTGATAAATACATTAACACTTCATACATTCATAAATAAATCCATAAAGACTTAGAAATGACACTTACTAGGTATATCAATGCTCATCCATGAAACCCTAACCATGAAATCATCCATCAAAACTTGAAAAAGCATCCATAGATCATCCCTACAAGAAGTCACATGAGTTAGTCATCCATAATAAAAGAGAAAAGATAGAAGAGACAAGTAGTACTAATCTCCACAAGTTACCATGATCTCAAATGAGGGAGCACTTCCTCTATTTATATGAGTAAACCAAGCACTTCACCTCATTTAGCTCATATCCTCCTAAAAAGTTTGTAAAACACAATAATAGACATGATACAAGGTGGATAGGTCTAAGTCGATCCCCAAAAATGCCTCTAAGATAATGAGACAATGCTAAAACATGAAAATGTCCCTAAAAAATGTCAGATGTGTGAGTGTAGAAGGCTCAAGAAGGTTGATGTCATCTCCAAACGGGGTACAAAAGCTCCAAAAATCATGTCTCTCCCCAAAAGGTGCATAGTACCATCAACAATCATGCCTCCTCATCAAGAAGGTCACATCCCCTCATCGAAAGGTGTTAACTCATCATCCAAAGTGCTAGGTCGGCTTAAGCAAGCATTACATCATCTTGAAGTGTGACGCCCCATCACATGTGCAACATCCATTCTCCCAATCATGACATCATCAAGGAAAAATGCTCTATGACCTTTCCAAAGAGGTGTATTGTCATCATCAAAGGCCATGTCATCAACCTCAACCTCAACGTCCTCAAATGGGTGCAACGTCCATGGTGGGGGTTCCCTGCTCTCTAAGTGACATGTCAGGGTCATGGTGCAATGTCCTAGCTCCCAAATGCAATGTCCATGGTCCAAGAGGTGTTGAAGGGTGTCAAGAGGCATGCCAAATCATCACAAAGTCCAATGCTCATCATCAAGGCTCCAATGTCCTCCATGAAGCGCAGGGGAAGTATCACTAACGTCCTCAAAAGGACCATGGAAAAAAGTGCATCATCATCATCAAGCATGGGCTCAATGAATCAAGTGAGACTAACCATCATGGATACAAGAGTCATTAGAATCATAAAAAGTGAGTTACATCTTAATGCAAAAGCCACATATGTAATTCACATTAGGTATCTTCTTCAAACTTCACACTAGCTTATATGCAATTTTCCAAGTTTAAGTATGGGAGGGCCATCATAGAACCCTATTAGGTGTGCTAGTACCCAAGTAGAGGAGTATTTCCCGTGAAACCAATCAAAGTGTAAGTGTGAGTGAATGGTATGACATGGGGTTTATGTCATGGTCATGGTGTCATTGACATGCAAGGTCACGTGTGGTGTTCATCTCCAAGAGCACCTTTGTAGAGGGAATACTTAATGCATTATGTTACCTTTTCCTTGACATTGTTTCTTTCCACACCTATCTTTCCTTTTGATATTCATTGTTTTGCTTTGCAAGCCCCTTTTATTTATTACATTGGAATAATTCAATTAAGTCATTTATTTAGATATGCATTTAGTGCATTAGGACTTGGGGTGATGGCCTCATAGCGAGGGGGTAGAGCTCATGATAACTTGGCTTTTGATTTATCATTTATATCTCTTTATTGTTCTTTTGGATTTTGAATTTATAACATGCTCTTTCCATTCTTTCTTACATTTGCACCAACCTTGGGCATTCAAACCCCTTCTTCTCATAGGAGAATGTAGTATGAACCTTTTTGGGATACATGTAACAGCCACTCCCAAAAGATAGGACAATGAAAGGAAAAATAGATGGAAAGTGTTAAGTATGGAAAGGTACAGGTCCATTACCCCTATCAAGACCTCCTAGTAGTACCCCTTTTTTCCAAGAGTGACAACACTTGACTGGAATACATATGATGGCCACCAAGGTGAAATAAGGCAAAAAACATAACTTCCAAGCATCATGATTCATTGCTTGACTTCAAGCCACGATCCTTACCTAAATTCCCAATACATTAAATGTAAACACTTCATATGAATCATTGCCTAATATACCTCGTGTGTTGGACCACCATCATCAGATGAGCATGTTCATCAAGTTAATAAGCATATCAATGATGAGGAAGAGGCATCTGAAGGGTTGTTGTCTATGGAGAATGATGATCATCATCTTCGAGACCACAATCTGCAATGTGGATCATGAAAATGTTCTCCTCTAGTTATCCCCTAGGTGAGAGGGGGTAACAAAGCTTATTACAATATTTTAAAAATCAACTTTATTAGGCTTTCGAGGTGTGTTTGTTCAATTTCATACATGTATCTATCCATATATGATGTTATTGAATAACACATATCACTCAACAAATTTCATTGCTAAATATCACATACTAACCTATTTGTCCAAATATATGATGCTAATGAACAACTTATGCCACTCCATCAATTTCCAATGGTATGTGTGGTCAACTTGTGCTCAAAACATGTATGCATCACCATCCCTCTCCCCTTTGGAAATACTTTTCATGTCCTTGTGATAGCACAACCAATATAGATGAAGTGCATTTATAATCTTGCTAATCACCAACATGCTTTTGGCTAGTGCATAGACATAGTGAATTTCCTTGTATGTGCCATCCAATATTCATAATGAGACAACTCTCCAGTCAATTATTTCATGGCCATTGTTGTCATATAAGGAAACATTTATTTTGTTTGAAACTACTTATTTTAAAAACCATCTCATCTTATAAGTCATAAGTTGAGTAATGCCCAAATTTAAATACCAACGATTAGTAAAAGTGATTGTCGATGTTGTCATTGAGAACAATTTGGATGAGTTGTTGTTTGAAATTGTATTAGCTTCTTTCTTCTTCTCAACAAATCACTTTGGATGCTCTATTTTGGTATGTTAGTCATCATTGTGGTACCAATGCATTACTTCTCATTTGCTTAGTTATCTTTCTTCAAGAAATTTAGCTTGTGTTGTGATTGGTGCAAACCATTTTTACCTTTATTCTTCACTCTGCCTTTATAGCTTAATGAATAAAGTGTTGTAGGACCCTTTTTTATCAATTGATGTAGGGAATGTTGAAGTTAGAACATACATACCATAAGGAAAACAAAGTCCCCACACATGAACATGCAAGATAAGCACACAAGACACAAATATTAACGGGTAACGTGATTACCCAAATAGACTTGAATAACAAAGAATGATATCTCACATGATCTATTATAATAGGGTATAAAACCCTTTATATAGTGATTATTTCTATCCCAACTACTACATTAATCATGGACCACTAGGCCACTTTTTAACCACCACATGAATGTGGGACCACTAAGGCCACATTTTAACCACAACATTAATAAGAGACCATTATGGCCTTACATTAAGGACACTAATTTTGACCAAGTCAATTACATTAAGCACATAGTGAAAACATTAATTACACTAACACCCCACCTTAAGGTTGACTTGGGAAACATGGGAGGACATTACAAGTCATCCCTTCTCAATGATGTAATGTCCCCTTTGTAAGGATTACACAACCTAGAAGTAGGGACATGACCCAGATTTGAAGGTCTCATTATCATTTTGAACCCATTAAACTTTGAATCCCTTTGAATTCATGTATGCATGCAATGAACTAATTTAATGGAGATGAGCATGCATAAACACATTCAAACTAGAGATTCAATATAAAATTTTATTCATAAGAAAATAATTAAAGTTAAATCCATAATTATAAATCGAGATACAAGATTAAATATTGAACACTTATCTTTTCACCAAGATGGTCTAAAAACTCAACTATGTACAAGCAATTTCCACCCAATGGTAGGAATCCACTACAAATGCCACCCCTAAGCTAGTATGTAAGGCCAACAGGGTGAAGAAATTGGTTATAGGCTCATAGGTCACTCACCTAGCTCTATTTCTCTCAAGCTCAACCAAGTTGCTGATAATTAAACACTATAGGAAACCATTAAATCATCAAACAGTCATGGGATTCTCATCCATTGCCCACACAACATAAGGAAGAAATCTTCTTCTTTGCTCCATAGCCCCTTAGGATTATTCTTCCTTCTAGTGCTCTCAATGTAGGTAGGAAGAACCCATCCTATTGTTCACCTTCTAGAATGCCTTGGCATAATTATCCCTTGGCTCTAAGGCACCCAATGGGCATTAATTAGTAGGGAAAATGGAGTTTTCATAAACTCCCTAAGCCTCTATTCTCCTCTTTAGCCATCCATCTCTCCTCCGACGTCCATGAGTCATTCTCCCACTACTAGATTTTTATCAGTTAAAAGGTTGTATATCAATTTAAAGCATGGGAATGCAATATTTAGAACTTCAAGAGGAGAGAATGGTGGGTGAATGAGTCGTTACCTCTTCAACTTGCATCTAAGTGGAAAAAGTGTAGATGCCACCCAAGGGTAACTTAGAGGGGCTATCCACTATTAGCTCAATAATTGGACCTTTATCACTTTCAGTTGGCTTATCTCCAACACAAGGGGGTATCCCTAAGTAGGGTTTTCTAAGGCTATGATAAGGAGGCTCATGTATTTCTTTTTGGATTTTTGTTTTTTTATTGTTTTTAAAATTGTTTCTATTTTTTTAAGTGTTATTTTTTAATTGTTTTTTTATGATTAAAAGGAAAATGGTATATATATTGTTTTTTTTATAAAATTATTTTTAATGTTTTTTTAGTAAGTGTTTTTTTAATAAGTTTTTGTTTTTTCATTTATTTTTTCAATTATGCTTTTCTTTATTTTTTATTTTTGGTTTAAAATGTTAATTTTTCTTTTTAATTTTTTTTTAAAGAACGTCTTTTTTTTGTCCCCCCCTCTCTCTACCCTTTTTTTATAATAGTACTAGGCTTTCGAGCCATGGTTTTAAAAATGTTGCATTCTTAAGCTTGGAAAAAAATAGGGTAATATTGATAGCGCCTCTTTTCGATTCAAGGGTTGGTCTTAAGATTTCGGTTCCAAGTGTATGAAGCTAACCAAATGAAAATGTCAATACAATGTTAACTTATCGGAAATGTGCTAGGGCATTCAGAGATCAACATGTATTAACAATGATTATGATCAGATGGGGCTTCATAACCAAGACTACTAGCATGAAGAGAAAACAATCATCAAGGCAACCGAATCATCATCAAGACTTCCACGACTACATCATAAATAATACACCATAGCATCAAAGGAGCATCACTCTACAACATGAAAGCACAACCCTCTAATCAAGAACATGCACTCTCGAATGTGTGTACCCCTAATCCATCCAATGCTACATCAAATCCATCATAAAAAGTTGTTTTTGCAATAAAAATCACAAGTGTTTGTGATCAAAATCACAAGTGAAGCCTCATTAAAAAATGAAGGGTAATAGAGTCAATTCGAATTAGAATGGAAGAGTGTGCATGGGAATGGAGGTGTTCCAAATTTCCATGAGGATAGGGTTTTTTATGCTTCCTCATGATGGTAGTATGCAACCACCATGCCTTCATAACTATGTGAGGTATACTTCCTCACCCGTTGAGCACCAAATGCATTTAATGATTGAATTTGAAGTCAATGATGGTGGTTGAGGATTAAATAAGGCACATAATAAAAAAAACAAAGATAGGAGTTAGGAAACTTAGGGTTATTTACCCCCTCTTGGGCCCCCTTTCCCCTCCTTTAGTGGGCTTAGAGTCCCTCTCTTTCTTTCTATAGCTAGCTTGGACCATTGTATTAACTTTTGACTTAATATTTACATATCTTAAGTACACCGTGAAAAACATATTACATGGTATACATAAAGCACAATTTCCACAATTATATGCCTAGCCATTCACTAGTTAGGCCTTGACCTTGAGCTTTGCACTAGAAATCCATACAAGATATTTACACCATTTAAAAGGATCATTTTGTTTAAGCTCATATGGATTGACTCTCGTCATTATAAATGGTTATTTACAATCTATACATAATTTGATCTAATACATAGGAATGTGAAAATTAGGGTGTTAACACATAGGATGTATAGGAGTCAAGGTTTTCTCCCATCTTTTAAAGTTTTGTTAGTCTAGTTTCAGAAGGACTCTTTTGGTCTTTGTTAGTCATGTGTTTTGTCCTTATAAGACATTTGTTTAAACTTGTAGGCTTAAGTTATAGAGTCATGTTTTCAAAGTCTTCAGTCATGTTTCATGTCTATAAATCATGACTTTGATTTTCCCAAGGTCTAGAAAGTTGATCAGAGTACAATTACAAAAGTCTTAATATCATGATGGTGTTTCTCATCATTTGTAAAGAGGGAAGGTATTGGTCATATCTGTATAGTTTGAAGGTCACCATCAAGTGTTTTTTCCAAAACGGGTGTGCAAAAGGTTTTAAAGATCCACTTAACCACTTAAGTGTCATGTCACTTGTCAAATCTCATTCGCTGCAAACTCCTAAAAGTTTGCAGCAATTCAAAAGCACCTCATGCACTAAATTGCACATAATCACGATTTGAGAAACCTGGCACTTGGTGGATTCTCGTTTTCAACGCCTTGTCATCATCATCATTTCCAAAAGTCGATTTCAAAAGGAAGGTTCGATCATTTTCATGTTATTTTCATTTGCAAAGGTAGTCGTTGCAGACTGTGTGTTGTTGCAAATTGTTAGTGCTGCAAATTTTCCTGTATCGGTTGGTGGTGAGTTAACTCTTAAAGGGTTGATGGTTCGACTTTCTGCAGCAAGGGGTAAACATCATATTCCAGGTACCATTGGTTGATACTCAATTCCTCATTTTCAAATCAATACAATCATCAAAAAACCTATTTTCTACATAATTGTAAATGTTGCAAACTGAGTTAGCACTGCCAATCCCTCGTTTCACACATGATCTGAAACCCTAGCATACCTCTCATTCACTCAGGTTTCAGATACCACCATTCCACTAAAAAAATATTAGCTCACACCTAATCTTTGAACTGCAATTTCTTTTGATGAAAACCCTCACTACAAACCCACTTGCTGCAAACTAAATTAACACTGCAAACTCTCTGTTTTGCAAAGTTGCTTCAAAAGTCTTACTATTTGAGACTTCATTAAGCCTTAGGTTGTCATCACTTCATCCAAGATTCTAGCTTCAAGTTACATTTTAGCGTATGCAATATTGTTCTAGTATAAACCCTACTTGCAACAAAACCCTAAGTTCATTAGATTTCATCACACAGTTTGTTGGCAACAGTTATCAGAGAGTTTTTACTCTTATTTGAATTTCCATGGAAGCTCAACAAATGAAGAAGGTCCATAAAGGAGGGGAGATTGTCAGAGCTGAGCTCCATGACCTGCAACTCATTAATTCAGATCCACTTTTCAAGGAATCCTTTCAGAGAGTAGGCTTCCTAGCTTTTTTGTGAAAAAATGGAGAGAGGACACCCTGAAGTGGCCAAATAGTTTGCATTGAACTTCAATGGAGTAAATAAAAAAGTTGGTACACTTGAGTTTGAAGTTACAGAGCAATCCATTGCCACAACTATAGAGATACCCATTCAAGGGGAAAAATGGTTAAAAGCCATGACTTTGAAATATGAATTTTCTAAAGATTTCCTAAAGCCAAAATATCAAGAAGACAACTTATCCAAATGACTACCTAAAAACCATATGCTGGAATACTTTGATAAGATGCTCAGGGTTATACAGGGGTACTTTAGATGTAAGGGTAGATTTAATATGGTTTATTGGTATCATATTAGACTATTGATGCATTTCACTAGAAAACAATCCCTAAATTTACCCTTTTACTTGCTGAGAAGTCTTGGAAAAATGTGAGATAAGGTACATGCCAAGTCCAAGCTGGTAGAGTATAGTGTCTTTCATTTTGGACTCATTAAGATGCTGGTATTAGAGGAGTTGAAACAAATTGATAGTAATTGGGATACTTTCTTGACTTCGTCATGCTTTCAGTCAGATATTGTTAACACTCCACAAACTAAAAGGAGAATCCCTACCTCAATTGAGAGGGTTGTGCACATTGAATCAAGCAAAAGGAGAAATATAATTAAGGAGGATAAGCCATCAGAGCCAACTGTTCAGATAGATGAAGGCCCTACACAACCTATTGTTGAAGAAATCTCTCCTATATCAGAGCCTTCACCTATAGAACCATCTTCTAGTAAAGAAAGAAAGTTAAAGGGAAAGAAATTGGCTTTTATCCCATCTGTTGTTGAACCAGCTAAGCCTAGAAAACCATTTACAAGAGCAACAACAAGACAACATGCCCCTGTGAACCTGTTGAAAGTGAAACAATTTACAACGAACTTGCTGTGAACTCTAACACTCTGATAAATCCGAGTTATGGGAGAGTTTCCAAATATCAAAGGAGGTTTGAATGGTTCCCTAGGAAGACATTAGATATCAAATGACACTTGTACCTGATATCGAGCTCCACTAGATATCCAAACATGAGTTGGTTGCAGTTGCATTTATCATCACCAACAACTTCCTGAAATCTAGCAATTAGTTAAGTTTATGTTTGTTTGTCTATTGCCACGCCTCTCCAAGGCACATAATCCTATGCATGAGCTAGGTGGCGAGTCATAGAGGGAATTTGGATGTAAATTTCTATTTAGTGGGTGATGTAACTCCTAGAGGGGGTTCTAGTGGTTTTCGTGAGACTCATGTCTTTTGTTTCAGATTACAAAGTTTCCAGACTATGTATGTACAGACTTAAGACTCTTGGATAATTGAAGATCGTCTCCTTTTTCTACTGATACATGTTGTATTCCTGTCTTTCTTTGATGTTACCTACTGATAAAAGATTTATCTTTAGTACTTGTGTTCATGAATGCAATAATTGATTTATTGTCTATATGTTGGTGCAAGTATTGTCAAAGCACATCTTCTTGTTGACTAGGAGGTTCCTTGTTAGTAAGAATTCTACTGTATGTGTGCCAAAGTGCCTGATGTAATTTGGTTCATGTATTTAATCTTTCTCTTTTAGTCTTCCATATTTTCATTGATATTCTTAAAACTAATCTAAGATTGTTCAAGCCTTGCTTGCTGGAATATGTTTTGTGGAAATTTTGTATTGATATTTTAAAATTGAGTTTCTTGTCCATTCGTTACACTTGAAATTATAAAACCTTACATTTTTACAAACCTACAAATTTTGATGGGTATTAGGCTTACACCTACAACAGTCTAGGTGTGACTTCTAGTGCTAACATAGGGCATTACATTCTCCCCCCCCCCCTTGGAAGCGCATTGGCCTTGGTGTAATTTGAGATTGGAACAAAAATTGTTAGGCCTCTTTCATGACATCCTTTAGCTCCCGTGTAGACTTGTCAGATCCAAAGTGATTCCATTGCACCCTTACTTGTCTGATGGCTTAGTTTTAGAGAAATGTTACTTTCTTGTCAAGGATGCATAGTGGTTTTGTTTGGAACTCTCCCTTTGGTTCATCCCGGATCACAACCCAATCAATCATGTGGTTAGGATCATCTACATATTTTTTAAGCAAAGAAACATGGAAAACATTGTGATCTTTAATGTTTGTAGACAATATAAGTCTATATGCAACTGATTATATCTTATCAAGGATTTCAAATGGCCCACAATATCTAGATGTTGCTTTGGCACAACTTCCAAGCTTTATAGACCTCTTCCTTGAATTCACTTGGAGGTATACATGATCCAACGTTGAATTTTTTGTGCACCCCATTCTTATCTACATAAATTTTCTTCCTATCTTGTGCTACCTTCAAATTCTTCATAATCCTTGCAACTTCTTATTCCATTTCCTTGAGCATTTCTATCCCTAATACAATTATGTTCATGGGATTGTTTGAACTTATTGGACTACTACATCTTTTTCCATAGAAAAGCTTCAAATAAACTCATTTGCAATGATGCTTGATGCCCATTTTTGTATACATACTCCATAAGATATAGATAATCCTCACACATGGACTATTTGTCCATTGCATACATGTGAAGCATGTCATCAAGCACTTGATTTACTCTTTTGGTCTACCCATATGTTTTTGGATTATAATATGTATTGAAATTTAGCTTGGTGCCCAATATTTTTCCAAAAATTCGAAGTAAACTTTATGTCCCTATCATAAACAATTGTTATGGACATCCCATCCAACTTGAAAATTGCTCTCATGAAAATTTTCACAATGTTTGTTGCCTTGCAAGTAGACATTATGGGAATAAATCGAGCTAGCTTTGTTAATTCACCAACTACAATTGTGATGGCATCATGTTGCTTTGTTATCTTTGGCATTCTAGTTATGAAATCCATTGTCATCGCCTTCCATTTCCATTTTTCAAGTGGTAAAGGTTGCACCATATTTTGTGGGTGTTGATTCTTAGCCTTGACCTATTGACATTCCATACATTTAGCAATGTATTTGAAAACATCCCTATATTTTGGGCCAAAAGTATTGCTTCCTTGTAGAAATCTTTTTTTGGTACCATGGATGGCTAGAATATGGTCTCCTATGGATTTCATCCATGATTATTATTCTTAACTCTGTGGAGTTGAGAGTATACATTGTATTTTTGTAAATAAGAATTCCATCATAACTTTTTAGGTGGCCATCAAACTTTTTTCATAGTTTCTTTGGTTGTAATACTTATCACATGAATTTAATGATCATCTTTAGCAAAAGAGACTCAATCACTCTTTTCTTTAAATCAAATTTATAAATGTTGATTGCTACCACATACACTTTCTTGCTAAGTGTCTCTGTGACTTTGTTTTCCTTCCCTTTTATGTGTTTGATTTCAAAGATAAACTCATAGAGAAATTCCAACCATCTTGTTTGTTTGGCATTCAAGTTGGGTTGCTCAAATAAATACTTCAAGCCATTATGATTTGTCATTAACATGAACTTTCTGCCCATCAAGTAGTGTCTCCACATCTTCAATGTGTATACTACAAGAAGTTTCAAGTCATGGATAACATAGTTTTTCTCATCTTCCTTAAGTTTTCATGACTCGTAACACATCACATGGTTATCTTGCACAAGTATTCCAACAAATCCCTCTTTGTAGGAATTCATGCACATGGTAAAATTGTTATCTAGATCTACAATTTTTAGAATCAGTGCACCAATGAGGAGATTTTTCAATTGTTGAAAGTTGTTCTCACATTCTTGGGTCCATTTAAACTTCTTTCCTTTATCTTGCAAAGGATGTGACGAGACGTGCAATTTTGGACAATCCCTCAATAAACCTTCGATGGTAACTAGCATTACCAATACATGATCTTGTATCTATCACATTTCTTGGAGTGGATCAATTCATCATGGCCTCAATATTTTTGTGGATCCATTGATATTCCTTCCTTCGAGATAATGCAACCCAAACACTGAATTTGTTTTGATAGAAGTCACATTTGTCGAGTTCCATATACAATTTGTGTTCTCTCAACACTTGCAAAACCATTCACAATGATTCTCATGATTTCTTTTTAACTTTCATATTTTGAATAATTTAGTATATCATCAAGGAAAACAATAACAAGTTTCTACAAGTATTTATTGAAGGCACTATTAATAAGGCACATGAATATTGCTAGTTCATTTGTGAGATCGAATGGCACCACTACAAATTCATAATAACTATACCTTGTTGCCAATGTTGTCTTGTGGATGTCTTCCTCCTTAGTGTTGATATCTCAACCTTAGATCAATATTTGAGAATATTTTTTTCCCTCTCATTTGGTGAACTAAATCATTAATTCAAGGAAATAGATACGTGTCCTTCACTATTACTTTATTTAGTTATCTATAGTTGATACATAGCTCGAGAATCCCATATTTTTCATCTAGAATTTAAGGTTCATCAACCTCAATTATGTTTCTATAGGATTGAGGTAATCCACATAAGAGATGTTGGATTTTTGCCTTCTCATCTCTACTATACTTAACATATCTCAGTAACTCCAAGAATTTGTTCACATATTCATTCATGGTCATTTGTCCCAACTTTAACTCATGGAATTCTTTGATTTTACTATCTTAGTATCTTTCAAAAATATAGTTTTGTTGCAAGTGCTTGAATTGCTTCCGGATAATTTTTTTATCACTAATTTTCTTGACTTGTCTAAGATTTTCCCACCAAATTAATTATCTACTATTCAAATTGAATATGGCCACCTTGGCCTTCATGTTTCTAGAGTAATCATGGACTTGGAAATACTTTCTCATGCCAAGAAGCTAAGTCTCACCTTCTTAAATCGACTTTACCTCACCATCAAAAGTAGGTGGTCTGGTTTTCTAAACTCTAGGTGCAAACTATCTTTGAAAGGCCAATTTCTCCTTTGCCTATGAGAGGAAGATTTTGAATTGCTCAACAAATCTTTAGATGCAAATGACTCACTAACTGAGGATTTTGATGGTGTATATGTCGTCTCTTCGAAGGTCTTTCTTTTGGTGCTATGGGACCTCTTATGAATTCTTGATTATTCCCAACTCCTTTCACATTATTTGAACTCTTCCCATGACACATCTGCTTTTGTATATCTCTGAAGCTTTGCAACATGATAGTGTTTAAATAGTTCTATTATTCCTGAGATTTATTTAACTTGTCTTTATCTATGTTGTAGCTTTGAAGTTCTACCCTCAAGCTCCTGATAGTTTTTGTAATATCTGGATGAGTCTCTTGATTTCTATATCCATTGGACTTAGTCTTTGCATTTTCGGCCTACAAATTTTCACCCATTGCATCTCCTTCAAAATCATAAGAATATTGGGCATCCTCCATGATGAAAATTTCTTAGCAAAACCAAGACTAACCCTTTGCTTATTTAATTGTTTTCATAAATCAAATTAAATTATATTCTCCTTTGAAGGGCCTTTCCAACAATTGTAAATGTGCTCAATTTTGATGTCAGAGCTAGAAGTGATAGATCATGGAAGATCACTACCTATTATATCTTCTACACTTTTGTTGTAGCTATTACTACCTAGATTGAACTGCAAGAATTGTGATCATTAGCAATTTTATTACCTAACAATGACAACAAACATCACCCTAAAATTTTTGTTATAATTTCTACAATTTCCCCTCATATTCAAATGCAATTAAATCCTAAACTCTTTTCCAACATTAACTCCAAGGTTTTTTTTGTGGGGTTACACCCAAAATTGTCACATCTACGTGTCGCACCTTGCTTTTGCATCCCCGACAACATGGAAAACATTTTGTCATATTCCCTAGCTATCAAAGAGAAGAAAACTCACTTTCTAAAGGCCGAACACATTGTCTTCCCCCTTGTTAATTGGCCTAGTTGGAGCACCGACGCCCCCTTGCCATGGCTTAGGGAGCGTCACCCCTTGTGTGACGCTTCTTGCTAGACCAGGAGGGAGCATCCCTGATGCCCTCTGTCAAGTTTGTAGGGAGTTTCAGTCATGTTAGGGTGGTTTTAACCAATTCCACCTTTTCCTATGGGCCAACTCTGGAATACTTTTGGTGGTTATGATCGAGGGATGACTCATGAGCTACCGAGGAAACATCTCAACCTTCCCTTGATACTCTGAGTTGGTTAAACCTCCCAAGTATCTGTATAAACAAGGCCTCTCAAGGGTGGAGGAGATTAGATGAATTTAAGGTCTGAAACATATCAAACCTCTGGTTCATTTATCAACATATAGTAAGGGGATGGATAGGAGAAGAATTGGAGGAAGCTTTCTCAATATCAAGGTGATTGTAAGTGTTTTCCATTGTTTCTCATTAATAATAGCTTGGCCTATTCCCATACTTATGTCTCTTTTAAATTTTACATATGATATCATGCTTGTTTCATGTAGTTAGATTTACTTTTATCTAACCTCGTGCAAGTAGTAGAAGAGGAAGATACTTTTGTTTAAGTGCAAGGAGATCGTGATCGAGATAGGATTGGATCCAACGTTGGAGCAATGAGGAGCAACGAGGACAACCTATGAAAAAGGTGCACTCTATTTTGCTTTCTCTCTTCTTGTTTTCATGTGTGAATAGATAGTGTTAATGTTTAAGCCATTATTATAGTTCTTTGCATTTCAATAGATAACAATAGCATAATACAAGATCACTGAGAAATTCACAATCACAAGAGACACAACATTTATCCTGGGAAACCCTCTAGGGGAAGAAAACCCAACAAAACTTCCTTATTATAGATAGCCAATACAATGCAAAGAGATAACTCAAACTAATACAGAAGATTCTCTCCTAAAGATGCGCCACTCTCTCTCCTTCTTCTCTAACCGTAGTTCTGAAACTTGTCTCTCAATGAGCAAGTGAGTTGTGTGTCTAAGTGAGGCGCTAGCCTCCTTATTTATACAAGACTGACACATGTGAAGTGTCTCTTCACTGGTAGGGCCGACTTCTCCAACTGGGTGGTTATAATTGTTGATGTTTGGACAACATCGGGAAGACATTCTCTAAAGATAATAATTATTAATATAATTATTATTGATTATTAAATATAGTATATATAATAAGTAAATGATAATAATAAATAGTTATTGATTATCCAAGGGATGCATCCTTTCATGGATGGTCACCTTATGTTCCCTATATAAGGAACATTCATCATTGTAATAATACATCGAATATTGATCATATTTTATATGAATAAAAACAACATGGTATCAGAGCGAGACTGGGCCTTACTCCCTCACGAGAGGGCCTAGGAAAACACCAATGATGAGCTCCAAATTTGCTTGATTGAACTCGATCCATCTTATTCCACGCAAATATCTGGGATCAATGAATCCAAGAGCGAGGTTAGAGAGGAGGCCGCAGATTAGTAAAAACAACTGCACTTAAAAATCCGTTCTCCACCTTTGGATTCAGAGAAGAGGGTTCAATATTATCAGAGAGCTTGATTGGTTTTAAATCTGTCTTGATATTTTCATCCCGTTCAAACAGAGTCATCATGCCTCTCCATGCAATAACTATAACGGAGTCATCGTGCCTCTCCATGGAGTCATCGTGATCTCTTGTAAATTATCATTCACAACAACAAATCTCGTCCAGTTATATTGTTGACATTTCAATGTATCATTCGACAGTTTCAAAAGCCAATGGGGAACATGGACATTGGCAGTTTCATGGAGATATTTGGTCACACTGTAGCCGATGTTCTTCACTAGCACTGGAGTGAATAGAGAGCCTCTGGGAGTACATTTTGATGTATTAGATATTGTTGCGGGTGACTTGGAATTCTTGAGGCCTGTGCACGAATTGTCTTTCGCGGTTGGCAAGGAAGATAGGGAAGCCAGTTTTAAATACCCCGGGAACTCCATATGTTGTGAATTAAGTGATGTTGAATGTATTGCAGAATATAGTCGCTCTTTGGAGGACTGGAATGAGATGTGAAATCAGGGCCAGTAATGCCACTAGCTCGAGCTCTAGGAATAATTGTTCTGTTGGTCATAATTAAGGACGCCAATGTTGTATATGAGTCTTGGGTTCAGAGACATTTTATAATTGACATGTCCGGTACCATGGTCGAAAGGATTCGAAGTGTTGGCGGAATCTTCAAGCCTGTGAAATCACTCAAAGAATGTCCACCCTCATTAAGAGGGAGGTGTGGTGTTTTCTCTCCTCTAGCCGACTAAACCCCTCTGGACAAGAGTTTCCCTAATTAGTCATGTGAGATGACTAAGGGAGTAATGCTCAGTTGGGAACAAGTATTGTGGAATCCATCCGAGGTGGCTAGGTGTGAATGAGGCTATGGTTGTAGTCTTCCCTATGCCATGCGAGGTGGCTAGGTGTGAATAAGACTACTGGGAGAGGAGAAACATCACAACATGGTAATGGAGACTATAGAAGTGGTTGTGTACCACTGGACAATAGTTGTATACTACTATGACATGGAAACAATTGTGTACTATTGGACGACATACAGTAGTCATGTGCTATTGGTTAATTGCAACATAATCATAAAGAATGTTGCAGATGATTTGAGCTACTGATGGCATGGTAGCAGCAGTATGCTACTAGTTGATTGCATAGTAATCAGTGGATTACTAGATGAAGGAACCAAGACATTGGTTTCACGAGGAAACCTCGATATGTCTTGGGGGACATTGGTTCCATGAGGGAACCTCGATGTTTCCTAGAGATGTTTGAGGTAGGGATCAAGAGGGAGTACATCGTTCCTCACAACCCTCAACAAAATGGGGTCGTAGAGAGGAAGAATAGATCTATTGTTGAGACAGTCAAGGCAATGATTCATGATCAACATTTACCTATGTTTCTATGGAAAGAAGCATCCATGACTGTGATGTATGTTCAGAACAAAATTCCTTGAGGAATATGACTCATGAGGAGGCCTTCACAAGAGTTAAAGCTTGAGGTTGGACACTTTAGGTTATTTGGGTGTTCAGTATACATATATGGGGTACATTGAGTCTTCAAAGGAATATCATATCGTCATCCTTGGTCAGAGATAGATTGAGTAAGAGACAAAAAGAGATGATACCTTTCGAGAAAGCAAGATACCTTAGAGATATTTGTGTTATGCCGCAGCTATGAGCCACATCATTGATTCTAAACTTTCTTGTTATGAGGAGGCAACTAGTCATCCAGTATGGAGAGATGCCATGATGAAGGAGTATTAGTCCATCATGAAGAATGATGTGTGGGATATTGTTCTGAGACCCGAGGGGAAGTTTGTAGTAACTTCTAAATGGATCTACAAGATCAAACACATAGTTGACAGGAGCATCGAGAAGCACAAAACGAGATTTGTTGCTAGAGGATTCTCTCAGGTGGAGGGAATAGATTATGAGGAGACATTTTCTCTTGTTGCTCGATACACTTCTATCTAGATGATTATTTCCCTTGCAACATCCATGGGTTAGAGAGTACATCAGATGGATGTAAAGACAACCTTTCTCAATAGAGAGATTGAGGAAGAAGTATACATCGAGCAACTCGATGGTTTTGTGATACATGAGAAGGAATCTCATGTGTGCAGGTTGAAAATGGCCTTGTATGGAATCAAGCAACCACCTCGAGCTTGGTAAGCAAGGATTGATAGACACCTGATGATTTTTTGGCTTTAACAAAAGTGTTGTCAATTCTAGCCTATACTACAAGACTATTAATGGTGAGTCCTTGATTTTGGTCCTCTACGTTGATGATTTATTTCTCACCGGTATAGAGAGCCTTATTACTGAATGCAAGTATGCGTTGGCATATGAGTTCGAGATGAAGGACCTTGGTATGATGCACTACCTCTTGGGACTAGCAGTGTGGTAGAGAACTGATGAGATCTTCTCGAGTCAGGGGAAGTACACAGTTGAGATATTGAAGAAGTTTGAGATACTGAACTTCAAGCCCATAGCTATAACAATGATGATGAATCTAAAGAAACTAAGTGTGTCTTCTTCCGATTTTGACAAAATTGATCTGACTCCGTACAAACAACTGATTGGATAATTGATGTATCTGGTTAACACCAGACCAAATATTTGCTATGCAGTGAGTGCACTTAGCCAATTTACAAGTCAGCTGAGACAGACACACTAGATTGTTGTGAAACATGTGTTGAGATACTTGTGAGGCACAGTTCGACATGGTTTGAGATATACTTCCAATATTGATATGATATGGTAGGAATATATTGACTTTGATTGGGCAGGGAGCGCAGTGGACAGAAAGAGCACCTTCAGGTGTTTCTTTACTTTGGGATCTTTCATGGTTTCCTGGTGTAGCAGGAAATGAACTTCTGTGGTGTTGAGCACAATAGAAGCATAATACATTGCATTAAGTATGACAGTCTGTGAAGCAGTGTGGCTTCACAAGCTCCTTGTAGATATATCCGAACATGTGTTGGATTCCAAAGTTGTGTGAAGATATCTGATAATCCAGTGTTTCATGACAAATCAAACCACATTGAGATCAAGTACCATTTCATCCGAGACATGGTGCAAAGGAAGGAAGTATTGGTGCAATACCTTCCTATAGATGAGCAGGTTGTTGATGTTCTTACCAAACTGGGATGAAGTTTAAGTACTTCCGTGACAAACTTGGCGTGGCAGAGAATGCCTCCCTTGCTGAGAGGGAGTGTTGATGTTTGCAGCTTCCTAGGACATTCTCCAGATTGTACTCCTATGTGATTGAGTTGATTTGATCTGTGATGACACTTATCCAAGAAGGGATAAGTGGGGCACCTTGACGTCATACACTATGGGAGTTGACTCTAGTGTTTCTAGAGGGTGTAGCCTCTAGAAGTCCACATGGAGTGCCATGTGTGACGAACTTTCTCCAGATCGTACTCCTCTGTGAATTGATTTGAGTTGATTTGTGAGGACACTTATTCGAGAAGGGATAAGTGGAACACTTGTTCGAGAAGGAATAAGTGCAGTTGGGCCTATAACCCAACGTCCCATGTGGAGAGCACATGAGGACATGTCAAGGGAGTTGACCCTTGACGTCATACACTATGGGAGTTGACCCTAGTGTTTCTAGAGGGTGTAGCCTCTAGAAGTCCACATGGAGTGCCATGTGTGACAAACTTTCTACAGATCGTACTCCTCTGTGAATTGAGTTGAGTTGATCTGTGAGGACACTTATTTGAGAAGGAATAAGTGCATTTAGGCTTATATCCTATCGTCCCATGTTCAGAGAACATAAGGACATGTCAAGGGAGTTGACCCTTGATGTCTCACACTATGGGGAGTTGACCCTAAGTGTTCCTAGAGGGAGTAGCCTCTAGAAGTCCACCTGGGAGTGCCATGTGTGACAAATCTTTTACTAGTATGGTGGTTTTGTACCACTGGTGGAGACTGCGTGTCTCTGGACAATAGTTGTGTACTACTATGGAAAGATACCTCCCTAGCTAAGAGGGAGTGTTGATGTTTCAACATCGGGCATAACTTCTCCTACATTGGGTTGCAAACCAAGGGAGATAGGACACATTTATCACAAAGGTGCACTTGTGATAAATGGGCCCAGACGTAGTCCTTCCTTGATCATGACAAGGAATAATATGGACTCGAGGTGCTTGAAGTGCTTTCCATGTGTCAGTTAGAATCAAGCCGACATTCACTCATAGGTGTGTGCCTGTGGTGAAAGATCTTGGTATAGTCTTTGTCCTAGTCATGACAATTTGACAAGGAATGATAAAGGCTCAAGATGCTATATGTTATTATGTGCGGACCCAGAGTGAGCCTGAATTAATTGGCTCAGAGGGAGAGCCGCAAAAGGAGTTTCTCCTCGGTTCAGGTGGGAGAGAGATGTCTCCCAAGACTGACAGACAAGTGTCATGAGTCTAGGGTGAAGTTTGTATACTTCAAAGACAAGAGTGACATGTTGCAAAATGTCTCCCTCGTTGAGAGGGAGTGTTGATGTTTGGACAACATTGTGAAGACATTCTCTAAAGATAATAATTAATAATATAATTATTATTGATTATTAAATATAGTATATATAATAAGTAAATGATAATAATAAATAGTTATTGATTATTCAAGGGACGCATCATTTCATGGATGGTCACCTTATGTTCCCTATATATGGAACACTCATCATTGTAATAATACATCAAATATTGATCATATTTTATATGAATAAAAACAACAATAACCACCTTTATTATATTTCGGGGCCTCTTGATATATTCTGGGGCCAACTTCTTCTTTTGCCTTTTACAATTAAATTATGACCAATCGACAAAAGGGGATTTGGTCCTTTTACAATAGCCAACATGATCAATCCACAATGGGGATTGATCCAATGAATAATATATCAAATAACAATAAGAATACACTTTGCAGTTACATTATTTTAAGACCCCCCCTTAACAAAAAGGGTATTCTTCAATAGCATCAAGCGAGAGAGAGAGGACAACATCATCAACAACATCAAGTGGGTGAGAGGATAGCATCATCAATATCATCTTGGAACACTGACTGGCGTATCTATAAATCATTGGAATTTTTCTTCATCGACAACATCGTCATTCTCAAAGGAATGCAATCATCATCTGCATCAATATGTATTAGTATAAAACTGACACATCATCATCATCACAACACGAGGCTGGCTCATCATAATACAGGATTGGCTTTACGTCACAATTGTAAGGCTGGAAGCTTAGTACTCGTCTTGCTTTACGTCACAACAATCAAGCTGGAAGCAAGATAATAGACTGGCTTTACGTCACAACTTCTCAAGCTAGAAGCACAGTACTAATCTCATCTCAACGTCTTTCTTTACGTCACAACACTCAAGCTGGAAGAAAGATACTAGACTGGATTTACATCACAACTTCTCAAGATGGAAGCACAGTAATAGTCTCATCTCAACGTCTTTCTTTACGTCACATCACTCAAGCTGGAAGCAAGATACTCGTCCTACTTTACGTCACAACAATCAATGTTGTAAGAAAGATACTAGACTGGCTTTACGTCACAACTATCGAGCCGGAAGCACAGTGCTAGTCTCATCTCATCGTCTTGCTTTACGTCATAGTTGTCAAGCCGAAAGTAAGATGCTCGTCCTGCTTTACGTCAAAATAATCAAGCTGGAAGCAGGATACTATACTGGCTTTACGTCACAACTTCTCAAGATGGAAGCACAGTAATAGTCTCATCTCAACGTCTTTCTTTACATCACAACACTCAATATGGAAGAAAGATACTCATCCTACTTTACGTCACAACTATCAATGCTGGAAGCATGATACTAGACTGGCTTTACGTCACAGCTATCCATCCAGAAGCACAGTGCTAGTCTCATCTCATCGTCTTGCTTTACGTCAAAGCTATCAAGACGGAAGCAAGATGCTCGTCCTACTTTACGTCACAACAATCAAGCTGGAAGCAGGATACTAGAATGGCTTTATGTCACAGTTGTCAAGCTAGAAGCTTAGTACTAGTCACATCACATCTTCTTGCTTTACGTCACAACCATCAGGTTGGAAGAAAGATACTAGATTGGATTTACGTCACAACTGTCAAGCCAGAAGCACAGTACTAGTCTCATCACATCTTCTTGCTTTACATCACAACCATCAGGTTGTAAGCAAGATAATAGACTGGATTTATGTCACAGCTGTCAAGCCGGAAGCACAGTACTAGTCTCATTACATCTTCTTGCTTTATGTCACAACAATGAGGCTGGAAGCAAGAGATGTCTCATCATAACAACTACTCCCCCTTTCGAGGAAGGTCCTTTCAGACTATACCAAGCTTATCTTGAAAGTGCTCAAACTTTATACGAGATAGAGGCTTGGTCAACACATCAGCAACTTGTTCATTCGTGCTAATGTATTGGAGCTTTAGGGCTCCTCTCTCCACCATGTCACAGATGTAATGATATCGGATCTTTATGTGCTTCGACCTGTCGTGGAATACAATATTCTATGTCATCTTTATGCAGCTCTGGTTGTCACATAGGATCGTGGATGCTTCCATCTTTATGTCAAATAGACTGGTCAATAACTTTCGAAGCCATATAGCTTCGCAGCTGGCATAACATGCAACAATGTATTCTGCTTCCGCTATGCTGAGAGCAATGCTGGATTGCTTTCTACTCAGTCACGAGATCATGGTTGATCCCAAACTGAAACAACATCCTGAAGTGCTTTTCCTGTCAGAAACACTTCCTTCCCATTATGCATCATTATATCCACTCAATGTGAAATCATGATCTCCATCATAGCTGAGACCACAATCTATTGTACCCTTAAGGTACCTCATCACATGTTTTGCAGCCACTAGGTGAACATGTCTGGGTTCTACCAGAAACTGACTCAAGGTGTTCACGACAAAACAAATGTCTGGTCTGGTGTTCGTCAGGTACATCAGCGATCCAATAATTTTTCTGTACAGTGTGACATCAATCAATTCTGACAAAGTATCAACCAACAGCTTTAGCTTCGCTTCCATGGGTGCATTCATAGGCTTGCACTCTAACATGTTGAATCTCTTCAAGATTTCGACTGCATACTTCCCTTAGTTAAGGAAGATTCTCTCTGGACTCTGGCATACCTCAATACCTAAGAAATAATGCATTAGGCCAAGGTCTTTCATTTCAAATTCTGAGGCAAGACTCTTCTTACATTCAGTGATGAGATTTTCTTCTCTAGTTAAGAATAAGTCATCCACATATAGCAGTAATATTATTGGCTTATCGTTCATGACTTTGAAGTAGAGGTTAGAGTCTTCTTTACTCTTGGTAAAGCCTAAGCTCATCAAGAAACTGTCTATATGGACATACCAAGCTCTAGGAGCTTGCTTCAATCCATATAAGGATTTCTTCAATCTGCAGACATGAGACTTCCTGTATTCAACTTCAAATCCTTGAGGTTGCTCTATATACACTTCCTCTTCGATGACACCATTTAGGAAAGTTGTCTTTACGTCCATCTGGTGCAACTTCCACTTCATCTTAGCTGCAAGAGCTATGATGGTTATGATCGAAGTGTATCTGGCTACATGAGTGAATGTCTCTTCATAGTCAATGCCTTCTTTCTGAGAAATGCCACGAGCGACAAATCTTGCTTTATACTTCTCAATACTTCCATCAACAACGTGTTTTATTTTGAAGAGTCATTTGGAGGATACCACATCTTTACTCTTCGGTCTGGGAACTATTTCCCATACTTCTTTCTTCATTATGGATTGGTATTCCTCTGTCATGGCATTTGCCCATTCTTTCCTCTGAATGGCTTCTTCAAAGTAGGTAGGCTCTTCTTCTAGAATATCACACATCAAAGCCGTATAACTGGAGAATGGCTTTGGTCTTTTCACCTGTCTCGTAGTTCCTTTGGGAACACCATACTTCTCTCCATCTTGAATAAGCTCTCTAGCCCAAGCTGGCTTTCTTTTATGGAGGATCATCATCTAAGGAGGTTCTTGAACTTCTAATATATCATGGTCTTCTAGAATTTCCTCATCAGGGGAAGTTATGATTTCCCTCACCGGTTCTGCGGCTCTGGGAACCTCCCTCACTGTAGTTCTGGGGATTATGGGTTCCTCTTCATATACTTCTTCAAGCTGGCATCTTCTCGATTTCTTGAGCGTTGCATCTTCATCAAAGGTTACATCCTTGCTGATCTCAATGTGATGGTGACTTGGTATATAGATTTTGAAGGCCTTTGAGACCTCACAGTATCCCACAAATATTCCCTTCTTTCCTGA
>ML802037.1:86796-99986 GCA_009831015.1 Picea engelmannii
ATACTGGGCAGCCAAATATTTTGAGATGGCTTACCTCTAGCTTCTTTCTGGTGAACATCTCTTCTAGGGGCTTGAACCCAAGTGCACTATGGGACAATCGGTTTTGCACATATACAGCTGCCATTGCTGCTTCTGCCCATAAGCACATAGGAAGATCTTGATCATGGATCATAGTCTTCACAACTTCCATTATCGTTCTATTCTTTCTTTCAGCTACATCGTTTTATTGGGGATTATAGGGAGTAGTGAGTTCCCTCTTGATCCCACCATCTTTGCAGAAGTTCACAAACTCTTTTTGAGGTATATTCTCCTCTATTATTTGACCTAAGTATCTTAATCTTTCTTTCAGAAAGATTCTCTATCAAGGCTTTGAATTCCTTGAACTTGTTGAACACTTCATCTTTAGATTTCAAGAGATACAACCAGGTATTATGAGAATAATCATCAATAAATAATACATAATATACATACCCACTAATGATGGAATTGGGCCACACACATATGAATGAATGAGTTCTAGGACTCCTTCTGCTTTGTTGTCTCTCTTCGGAAAAAAAAGGGTTCTTGATGTTCTTCCCTTGTGCACATCCATTGCATACGCCTTTATGGTCAACCTTGAGTTCTGGTAAACCTATGACCGCTTTGCATATGTATGGTAGCGCCTTGTAGTTGATGTGAGCTAATCTTCTATGCCAAAGTTCATATGGATTCTCAATGGCGTGGGTCATGGCTGCTTCTAAGTGACCCTTTAGCTTATGCAAGCCACCTTCTTCTTTTCCAATGATGATTGCTTCTTTCAAGGTTTCTCCTTTAGTGTGTTTCCTTCTGCAACCTTCACTATAGCTTCCTCAGGGTTATTACCTGTGACCTGGAACAAGATCAACAAAACAAAAAGCAAGAGTAATATCCTTTTGATAATATAAAGTAATAGCACGAAAAATCATCACAGTAGCTCCTTTAGAGATATCTCTTGTAACTTGTCTGAAGCAAAGATTAGAGGTAAGGAATACAATATGAAAATGAGATCAACACTCTCATAGTGTTGTGATCAAACATTCCTCCATGGCAACCTGGAACTAACACACAAGATTCTTCCTAGAGGAGGTGTTAGTTGTATCAGAAAAATGATTATCTTAAGCATTTACCTCTATATGCTCACATGCTATCAAGTATGATACTTTACAAACACTGTTATCTCAACTATAGTCATCAACTTGTCATGTGTACATTTGAATCTTATTAACTTGATTAATCAAACTTGGAGCCTTGTCCTCAGGAATGAGTGCTTGCTTTTCTTCCGAGTCTCCTTCACTCAAGATGACGAGTGCTTTCTTCAACCTGTCTTCTGTACTAAGACAATACACTATCTTGACAGAAGGTTGGGTTAGAGGATAAGTTCTATGATCTCAACTTTTAATCCATCTAATACCTTGACTCAGATTTTGATCAAAGGTTAGAATGATGGTCATAGCTACAACATGAAACACTGATCAAAATAATGTCATAAAAAATAGATGCATATCAGAATAATCACACCTGGGTTGCATCATTCCACTGAATGTGTTGGATCTATGGAAAGAGATCCCTTCTCCTGCAAATTCTCTTTAAAGTTTAACCATTTAAACATATGTGAGTACATACCTCTGATAGCATTTGTAGGTGGTGGCACCATCTGGCAGCAACGATAATCATTACCAACTCTTTAAAAACTTCAAGGGTGACTGCAACTGGTAGTACAACTGCAACTGCAACTACAACTGGGACTGCAACTGCAACTACAACTTAGGGTTTTATGAGGAAAACCTATTTTTTCAAACTTCAAAATTTGAAATTCTGATCCAGGGGATAGATGCGGTTGGAGCCGCCTTTGTTTTTTGGCCTGTTTAAAATTCCATATCTTAATGCTTGAAATCGAAAGTTGGTTTTCATATTTTCCTTTATTTTTCCCAAAATCTCAGAAGTCTCATCACGCGAACAACGACGATTATCATACTCTTAAGGTAAGATTTATTTTTTAATCGTTTAAACGAGTCTCTACTTTTGAACCTCGGGATGTCGCATGTCGGAAGTTATAGATCACATAGTTTACAAGTCCTGAGAGGAGAAACGACGAACTAATTAAAAAAAAAAAAGTTTACCCAGATCATTACCGAGAGTAAAAATACTCTAAACCGTAGTTAAACATCATCGGGATTTCGTGTCTCTGCGTTTGCTAGCTCCAAAAGTCTTACCGTTGTAACCCCGATAGCCGAAACCGCGATATTCTTGTTTTAATAACTCGGGTTAATGTTAAAGGTAAAAGGTTTAGCCGCGGTTAAGCTCCTTCGGGAATTCACAACTCGGCGTATTTTCCCTCAAAAGTTATACCTTCAAAGCAACGAGTCGCGAAGTTGTGATATAAATAAAAACGTAATTAATTAAACACTTAATTCGGTTTTATCCTTCAATTTAATTAAATCATATCAACGCGATCTCGCGATTTCGCAACTCGGAATACGAGCCTCCCGGAAGCTATACCTTCGAAGCTCCGAGTCGCGAAGTCGCGATCTCGCAATTTCGCAACTCGGCATACGAGCCTCCCGGAAGCTATACCTTCGAAGCTCCGAGTTGCGAAGTCGCGATATAAATAAAAACGTAATTAATTAAACACTTAATCTTGGTTACATTTTGTATTAATCAAAGCTAATTGTCGCAATCTCGGGTTTTGGAGGTGTAAAGGGTTAAAGTGAAAACTCCCGATGAGGCGAGTGCCGAAAGATTAATTAACATTTTAAAAAGGATTGATTAATCAAGCTAAGCCAACATTTTCACTGTTTTAATACGAAAATTAATATGCACAATCTCCGAGGCAATTTTAAACTTTCTTTGCGCCAACTTGCATTATGAATTGTCAAAATTTATGACATTAATTGGAAATGAGGCGAATTGACAAGTAAGGGTTTGGTTTTTATTGCTAAATTTATATTTAAGAATGATTTGACCGTTCTGTCCCTAAGGACGACCTAGTTTTAAATAGTCGAAGGCATGGATTTTTTGTTTGTTGTTTCAAATTTCATTTCTATTCTACGCAGAGCCAACTTCTCGCGAGCGAACTAATTTCTGTCTTTATACATATTTTTATCATAGGAGAGCTAAAGTAGAATCCCCCGCCATGGCCCCGCGAAAAGCGTCTAAAGCCACTGTTGAGGTTTCAGGACAAGGTTCAGACAACATTTCTGATACTTCACCTCGAAGTGTTGACTCTATCATGACCTGGTCACATATTTCTGAGGTTATACAGTTTGAATTGATATATGTTTTAGATGATTCCAGTGGAAATGAAAAATATGACCTGATCACCAAGTATAAGATCGTCATCCAGGCTCAAATGCATAAAGTGGCGGCTAGGCCACATCTGCTCCCTTATTACGATATGGTCCGGTGGGCATTAGACCATGTAGATATACTAACCATAACCATCATCAACGAGCAGAGGGTCACCATTGGGACTTTCAGACCCGAACAATTGCAGGCTATGTACAAGTTGCCAGCCGTGTCAGACTTTTTTTACAATGCCGAATTCCTGGAGAATTTTAAATAGAAGGAATGTGTACAATACGACAAGACTATTTCTGGTTTAATCAAAGATTGGGTTTCACACCCTACGAAGTTTAGGGTGGATAGTAATGGTATATATTCAATAGCTTCTCTGGAACTGCAGTTCAAATATATCACTATGATGACCTGCAGATTATATGGGAGAAAGGACACCACACATTGTTTTCTTCAGTGGGTGCCTCTAATTCACACGGTTGTCGAAGGCTGTTCCTTCGACTGGGCTAAACTACTGTCTGATAGTTTGACCAGTCGAGTTACAGAGTATCAAGCACAGAGGGAGAGCGGAAATATTTCTTCATTCTTTATGTCCGCGTATATCATAAATGTTGTGTGTTTTCTCACACATTTTCTCTTGATGAGTTGGAGCTGGACTCCATCGGAGGCTGAGCCCATCCACGTTTACCATTCAAAGCTGTGGGAAGACAAAGCCTCAGATTTTGTGTATGAAATTTTTAACTGGGTGATTGTATCGCTGCATGTCACTATCTTCGGCCACCCGCCACCTAGGATCTCATATAGTATCGCGGTAAATCTGAGCAGTATAGCCGACTGGTACGTGGAAGCAGAATTTTCATATCTCAGGGTTTTCGATGCTTCTGTTCCTTCGAATGCCTTACCATTATTCATACCCGATAGGCTGGCTTTCCGTGAGGTTTCCAGACAAACCGTAATTGGTGGCGTAAGCAAGGAGCTTAAGGGATATTCTAAGAAGGTATGGCCACCTTTTCCTATTCATTTAAGTTCTTATTCTTTGTTAGATTTCGGGCATGCTAAAGCTGAGGCAGCAGCCCTGGAGGAACTGAAATTGGTTCATGTCGAATTCAAAAAGCACGATCCACAGAGGGTCGTAAGTAACCACTTAGCCAATTGCAGGCTTAAAAGGTTTGAGCATGAAAATTCGGATGATTTTTTCCAAGGCACGAGATCTTATGCCGAGGTTTTGGCTCGGATACAAGCCCTAGCTCCTAAAGAAAGGGCTGATGTTTTGAAATTCCAAGAACATCGGCGAAGTTGTCTTCCCCCAGTATTGTGGGGTGAAAATCCAGTAACAGTAGAGGTGCAACAAAAAGGAGACGAAGGCTCAAAAGATTCAGCACCCAGAAAGGAAGAACACCAAGACAGGGAGGAGCAAACTAAGAGTCCAAAACTAGAAATAAAAACTCCCGATGCACCAAAAAACAGACTCCAGTTTCCACTCTAGGCCAGTCAGCTAAGAAAATCGGAGATCCCATCACCTGCATTACTCCCTTACAGTCAACTCAAGGGAACATAGACGTAGAGTGGATTTTCAACGAAGAATTGAGACCTATAAGGATGGAAGAGCTCCCTCCAAATGAGTTCTTTTTAGATAAAAAGAGAAAAGTTGTGGTAAAAAGAGAATTCTATCAAGAAGAGGGATCAACAGCCAAGAAGTTCAAGGTGTTGACCAATGGGAAAGACAAGAAGAAAGAAGAGTTTGCGACAAAAATAGCCGGGACATTAGGGGCGTATGCTACAACAAACCAATTTTCAGTTGGGGTTTTGAAAAATCAGCTGAAGCAAAAATATCGCCTCATCAAAACTTTAGAAGCTAAGCTAGCCACAACAGAGGAAGCTGCCAAGGACCAGGCGAACGTAGGAATAGAACAAGCAAGGTTGGCCGACAAAAAGGAAATTGAGCTGCTCAAAGCTAAGCTCGAACAAGTAGAGATGGTAGCTCAGACCAGTCAGATACAGGTGGGCCAACAAAAATACTTGATTGAGCAGCTACAGGTTAGATTAGAGTTCGTCGAAAGACAAATCATAAATATTGGGATATTCCAGTCCCAGGCTATGGAGATTCGGAGCAGAGTTTCTACAGCCCAGAGAAGTTTACTTGCCAAGGTAGAGACGATTCGGGACAATGGTCTGCTTATTGATCAAGTATTAGAAAACTTATCTTTCCGAGAGAGAGAAGCTGGAGCAGCTCGGGTCGCATTTCAAGAGGCTGTAATAGCTACAACAAACAGAGAACCAGGAAAAAGTTCTAAGTTTTCCATTTCGTAACAGACCCGAGGTAATATTTTGTTGAAAGAATGGGAACGTAGCATCTTAGAAGGCAGATTGCAAGCCAAGAAGGTAAGGAAATCCTGTGAAGAGGCTTTTGGTTCCATAGATGGAAATCTGTTAGGCATTGATAGCGAGAGTAATGATGAGACGCTGAGCCAAATGGATATGGCGAAACTCTTGCTTGATATAAATGAAAAAGAAGAAAGATATTCGACCGAAATCTCACAAGTAACTATGGCATACATAGTTCAAATAGATAAATGTATGATTAAACCAAGTGTGCAATTGTGCGCTATTGACACCCAAGACCGATAGATGGAAGAAAGGTTGCTGCAATTAGTCAAATATTGTTACATTTTTGAGGCCAATTGTCAAGCGTAACCTTCAAGGTTGATATCTCAGTTGGTGGAAAAATGTGTCACTTGTACCGAGCATGCGAGAGGGTAGGCTTCTGGTACCAAATAAAGACATAGGATAAAGAAATGAAACGATTGATCTCCTTCTTGTTGTAACTAAAAATCCTGGAACGATTGAGATTCCATCATATGTAAATCTGTATAAATATACAATAGAAGGAAAGAACAAAGGCTGGACCTTTTTGGGTCGATTGTAATAGAGATTTTCCTCCCTCGAGAGTTAATATAAAGAAAATCTGAAGATTCTCGATTCCGTCACAACTGTGTTATGAGTTTGTTTCCTTGTATTTCATATCTAATTTCATTTCATATATGTATCTGATGAATGCTTTGTTATAATTTAGTACAACCTCTACTATAGTGAATAAATTTTAGTTTTCTATATTGTTTACCGTTTTTCCTCTGTACCGGCTATCAGTAGGTATAAGACTAGTGAACATTTTAGATTTCTATATATATATTATGCTTCATCGGGTTATTTCTTTCTCTTTTTCTTCTTCTGTTTATAAGTGAGATTCTCCCTTGATAGGAGCCTTACATGATAGACAACTTAATGTTTTCTTACACCTCACACACATTTATTAAAATATAACTCAGTTATGGGAAAGGGCCTTTGGTTTGCACCCTGTTTTCACTACCGAAGCTGTAAACTCTCCTTTATACGACCGAAATCGAGACAACATCTAAAATTTCTTTGAGATTTTCTTATCATTATGTTCCTCTATGACTGTCCCTGTGACAAGACAACGGAATATTGAACTCAGACTATCATATCAAACACATATTACCTTGAATCTTTTTTATACTATTCTTAAAACAACCACTACCTAGATCGAACTGGAATGTTCGTGGGCAATGATTGAAAGGTACATAAACATCTAGGAATAGTTGGAAACTAGACGACAACCTAGAAATCAACCCTAGCTTCCCTTGCCGAAGGTTGACATTTCTTCCTTCTCTATCCCTTACTCACTTTCGGATGCCTAGACACTGTATTTCTAAGCCTTAAGTATAGACTCTGGAACAACATCTTTTTGGCGCCGTTGCCGGGGACCGAAGTTATGAAATCTTTTCCTTGGGAAAATGACATTTTTTCGTTGAAAGTGCCACCCTTTGATAGTGAACAAAGAGTGCACACCTTTTAAAGGATTTCCAATCTTTCACTTGGCAACTCCACCATTAATAAGTTGGAATCCGGACGAAGAAATACCAGGCAAAACCCGGATGGTAAACAACCCACACCTATTACTGATCCTGAGAAGATTTTAAAGGCGAGAGGCTCTCTTAAGCCGACCCCTGCAGTCTATCAGCTTAAATACCCACAACTGAAGACCAAGAGTTCTTTTGAACCTTCAACTTCACACAGCCCTCTTTTCGACACTAAGGATCTAACATCAAAATGCTCCGAAGTTAGAAGTGAAACCCGTCCGATAACCCCTATAGAACATAAAGGAAAAAATCCTGTAGAAAGTTTATATACTGTCGATATATCGTCGACTCTTCAGTTGAATTTCGCGACCTCACACAGTCTCGAAGAATATTTCACACTTCCATTTTCCACACCCGTTGGTTCCCCTGATTACATCTCTTGCAAGTCTGAAGAGCCAAGCCCTCACATCCCTTACTAGTCATCCTCGGATTTTTCGCCCCGCGAAGAAAGTAAAGATTCACTTTTAATCTTCCAAAACCCACTTTACAACTTTCCACTAATAACGATGGCAGCCTTCAGAGGGGGAGGTGGAGGGGTTGTCGGAGGAGGAGGTGGAGGTGCTCCTAGGGGAGGAGTTGGAGGCCAAGGGCTAGCTCCCCCTCCCAGAGTGTTTGCTAAAGTGGCAGCAAGATACACTCCTTTGGTATTGCCTGTTCCTTTTCACGACCTTCCCAAAAATTATATAAAAAAATTGCCAAAATTCACTGGGGAAGGAGATCTGACTGCAGCCGAACACATAAATTTCTTTGATCAATTCACAGACATCCTAGGTCTCGAACATGAAGATGTGTATTCAAGGCTTCTTGTCCAAACCTTCGAAGGTCATGTCCAAACTTGGTTTCGGAGTCTACCTGCAGGATCTATCTTGTCCTATGATGCCTTGGAAGATGCTTTCCTTAGACAATGGGGTGAAAGAAAGGACCACCTATACTATTTAACCGAGTTTGAGACTTTAAGAAAAAAAAATTCAGAAACAGTTATGGAGTTTATTCAAAGATTCAACAAGTTGTATAACAAAATACTAGCCGAGGTTAAACCATCCCAACCCGCCGCCAAAGTAACTTTCGCGGGGGATTTCAAACCATATTTTGCACTTCTTTTATGAGAAAGAAGGGGAGCTACTCTAAACCGAATGCAAGATGATGCTGTAGAAATTGAGTCGAATATGATGGCTTTTGGTAAGTTAAAAGCTAAAGTAGAAGTGGGAAACCGAGAAACTAGACGCTTTAGAGAACAAGCAGGGCCATCAGGGTCTAATAGATACACAGATGACAAAGTAGATGATATGGCCAGGGTAATTAAGGAGCTGTCTAATAAGATATCCAAAATGGAGCTAGAACAGGCCAAAGTCGATTCTTTCGCCAAAAAGGATTTTAGGAAGAATCCAAATCCCCCAAATCAACAAAGACAGGTAAAAAACGAAGATCAGAAAATACAAACTCCCCTAAAAAACGAAAATTTTATAGGAGCGAATGATCCCTAAGATTTTGGAGATTCAGATGATGATGTCACGAACTTGGGTGATGACTGCACACAACCTTACCTGACTAGAGAGGATTATGAAAAATCTCTAAACACTCAACAATCATCTATTGAGGGTGAAGAGAGAGATTATACTGACCTTTGCAGTTATCAAGAACAAACCGGTATGATAATGGCCAAGGTTCAACCTAGGTATAACTTGAGATCTAAGGCTAAACCTATTTCAACTATTCAACCTAAGAAAATTCTCCCAAGAGGTCAAACTTATGAGCCTACCCCAGAAGAAACCATGTTACCTAACAACAAAGCGAAAGTGGTAAACGCGCAAGAACCCGAAGTAGAAAAGGTTGAGACCAAAACACAGGAAACCGAAGCAGCTAATACAAATACACCTTTAACCAAGATCATGAGTAATAAGGCAGTCCAGACGAATAAGTTGGAAAAGAAGGATTTGGAAGTCCCAACTAGAGAAACAAACAAGGTGAGCAGAGTTTTCAGTTTCAAAAACGAGATAAATAAAATTAAGATACCAATTCCTCTGGTAGAGATAGCGAAAAACCCAGTTTATCGAAAGCAGATTACCAAAGTGATAGGCGTTTCAGAGCTAGAAAGCCAATCTGATGTTTTGAACTTGGAAGATGATAAGCCCAACATCACTTTTGGTCCACATTTTGAAGGGTCCAAAGACATTGTTGCTCCCTTTTATATCACCTTAAATGTAAACGATCAACTGCTACATAATTGCATGCTAGAGTCCTGAGCCTCACATAACGTGATGCCTAAAATTATTATGGACAAATTGGGTCTCCAGATCACTAGACCTTACAGATATCTTTACTCATTTAATTCGAGGAAAATTAAGTGTATGGGAATGATAAAGGATTTAGTAGTCACCCTGGCACAAGTCCCAGTTAAGAGCATCTTGATGGATGTGGTCATTGTTGATATTCCCCCCAAGTACGACTTACTGTTGTCTAGGTCATGGGGAGCCAAGCTGGGGGGTTCTCTTCAACTGGATATGACGTATGCTACAATTCCTGTGTTTGGTGGGAAATTTACTCGGTTGTACAGGGAGACAAGGTTAGCATATACAGTAAGCGACCCTCAAAATCCAAACAATTTCCCTATTTACATTGCAGATCAAGATTTATGAAATTGTATCTTATCTTTTGATGACGGTTTAGATGGTTGCACAAAGGAAAACGATATAGAGCATGAAGAGTTAGGTTACATGACCGAAGATATGTGTAGCTCCAGTATTTGGAAAATGTTTTTTGATGGTGCCTCGTATTGTGAAGGGGCAGGTGCAGGAGTGCTTTTTGTGGCACCTGAAGAAAGGTTTGTTGTCCCTTTTTCTTACAGACTACAATGGGATATAGATTATACTAACAATGTATGTGAATACAAAGCCTTGGTCTTAGGATTAGAGGCTTCCAGGAGGCTAAAAATAAAAAACCTAGAGGTATACGGAGATGCAGAGTTGATAGTCAAACAAATAAATCGACAATACCAAGACAAGCATCCCAGATTAAGATCATACATAAATTGTGCTTGGGATCTGATGGAAAACTTTTTCTCGTTTGTAAATGTCCACTTCATCCCATGCACAAAAAACTTACAGGCTGATGCATTAGCTAAGACAGCTTCAACTTTCACTCCTCCTACAACCTTTAAATTGAAGTATCACATAGAGATAAGACACAGACCATCTATACTGGATAATATTCAGCACTGGCAGGTTTTTGAGGATGATGAACAAATTAAGAAGTTTCTTGAAGCAGTAGGTGAATTTTCCGAAACTCACGCGGATCAAGAAAATTAGAATGACCAGATATGGATCATGCAAGAAGGAGAGGACCCTCAAGCTTTCCAAGACAAAATCGCAAATCATCACATGCTGGTCCTAAAAAATAACCAGATTTCGAAAGGACTGATCCCTTTGGAAAGATTGTTTGATCAAAATGACATACTTGTAAAATCCACCTTACAACCCCAACTAGAAGAGGTTGAGGACTGTGACATAGGAACCAAAGAAGAGTCCAGGATGGTTAAAATATCTAAACTCCTCCCCCTGAAATAAAAGGAAAGTATAAGGACCTTCTCAGACAATTTAAAGACATTTTCGCTTGGTCTTACGACGAGTTAAGAACCTACGACACTACCGTAATCGATCACAAGATACCTATAAAGCCTGGGGTCAAACCATTTAGACAAAAGCTTAGGCAGATCAACCCCATTATATTGCCTATGGTCGAGAGAGAAGTGAAGAAGATTTTAGAGGTGAAAATTATAGTACCTCTGAGATATTTCGACTGGGTGGAAAATCTGGTCCCGATCAGAAAAAAGAGTGGGGAAATTAGACTGTGCGTGAATTTCAGAAATCTAAATAAGTCCTCTCTTAAAGACAACTATCCGTTGCCTAAAATGGTTCACGTTCTAGAAAGGGTAGTTGGGGTGAACAAAATGTCTATGATTGACGGTTTCTCTGGATATAATCAAATTGCCATGAATGAACAAGATAAAGAAAAAACAACTTTTACTACTCCTTGGGGTACGTTCATGTATGATAAAATGCCTTTTGGTTTGATGAATGCAGGAGCCATGTTCCAACGCGCTATGGACATCACTTTCATCAGAGAGAGGGATAAGTTTGTAGTCATCTATCTCGATGATTTAACGGTTTTCTCCAAATCCGACGAAGAGCATTTGGTACATCTTAAACAAACATTCGAAAAATGTCGCAGGTATGGTCTGTCCTTAAACCCCAAGAAATCACACTTCGCCATGCAAGAAGGTAAACTTTTGGGTCATATTGTATCTAAGGATGGAATTAAGATTGATCCTAGGAGGGTTGAAGCGATAGACACTATAAACATTCCTAGAAATGTAAAAGAAATTCAATCTTTCTTAGGAAAAATAATTTTTTTACAAAGATTTATCCCAAATTTCGTTGAAATTGTAAAATTGATCACAAATATGATGAAAAAGAATAGCGAAGTAAAGTTGACAATAGAGGTCAAAGCGTCGTTCACACACATTAAGAAAGTCATAGTCGAGGCACATGTATTGGGAAGCCTCGATTATCTAAAACATTTTCTTATTTTCTCGTTTGCCTCCGAACACACGATTGTTGCGGTGCTCCTCCAAAAAAATGAAGAGGGTTATGAACAGTCGATTGCCTTTTTTAGCAAAAGCCTCAGAGACGCAGAACTTAAATATGATATAATAGAAAAACAAGCGTACGCCATGGTAAAAGCACTGAAGGCATTTAGAACATATGTATTACACTCCAAGATAATCACATATGTACCTACAAGTTCTGTGAAAGATATTTTGGTACAACCAGACAACGATGGGAAGAGAGGACGATGGCTTGCCAAGATTCAAGAATTTGACCTGGAAATCAAACCTACTAAACTGATAAAGGGACAAGGCTTGGCCAAACTTTTGGCTGAATCAAATCTCAGAGCTCTAGATATAAACTGCCTACAGGAATGTGAGGAAGACATGAACATAAACAAGCTTGAGGAACGAACAAATACAGTTAAGATCGAGGAGAAGTTCGTATCATCAGAATGGTACAGAAACATAGTATCCTACTTGCTGACTCTAAAATGCCCGAGTGAACTATCACCATCAAAAGCCAGGACTTTAAAGCTTCATGCGGTTAAGTATTGTATTGCCAAAAATCAACTACATTGGAAAGACCCACTCGGTTTCTTGTTAATCTACTTAGTCGAATTGGAAACAGAAAGGGTTATAAGTGAATTTCATGAAGGAGTGTGTGGAGGACATCACGCTTGGAGGGCCACAACTTACAAAATTTTGAGAGCTGGGTATTACTGGCCAAAACTTTTCGCTGACGTCAACGCCAAGGTCCGAGCTTGTAACCCTTGTCAACTATTTGTAGGCAAACAGAAACTCCCAGCACTACCTTTGGTTCCGGTCAAAACTGAAGCCCCTTTTCAACAATGGGGGCTAGATTTATAGGTGAGATTAAACCACATTCTAGCGCCAAACACAAGTGGATCTTAATTGCCACAGACTACTTTACTAAATGGGTAGAAGCTATTCCAACCAAAAGGGCAACTGACTCGGTGGTAATAGATTTCTTAGAAGACAATATTTTGTCAAGATTTGGCTACCCTCGAAAGATAGTCACAGATAATGCCCAGGATTTCAAATCTATGGCTATGATCAGCTTCTGCCAAAAGTATAATATCGTTCTTGGCCATTCTACAATGTACTACCCCCAAGGAAATGGATTGGCCGAGTCGTCTAACAAGATCCTGATCAATATAATTAAGAAAGTGTTTGCAAGATACCAGATATATAAAATATGCAGAACAGAAACGAAATGCTAGAAATGACAGAATAACAGTAAAATATCCAGCATAATCTTCACAATACACAGAAATGATATACAAAATAGCAACAGAAATAGCACTTTGAATCAG